>QANT01000299.1:0-21525 GCA_003254885.1 Purshia tridentata
GCATTTATTCCTTTTTTTGGTTTCGCCTGCAGAGAGAGTCCGTTGCTTGCACGGGCGACCACTCTCATGTCTCATAATCGAAGGCAAAACTACCCGACTCTTCACGTTCTTCGAAACATTCCACGTGTCTTCCTAACCAACAGGATTAATGGACATTGCATAGGCTGCATGCCATGTTTCGTTGGTGTAGTATTGAGAGCATAATTCATACGGGCTCCACTCATGGTGCCTTGCCACTGCCGAGCATGCTTGCAAGGGAGTCCTTCCAAGTCAAATTCCCTACAAGAGCAAGTTCGGTGCTCAAGATTCACACACACGGATGACGACTTGGAGGGTACAATAACGTTGAAATTTGTTCTATTTAGAGGATGAACAGTCAGCCGCATGCTTTCTTCCATCTACCGGCGAAGTGTACTTTCCCCTCTGCCTAGTGTCAAGTACATGGATGATGAGGCTGGCTTGGACCGATGGGTGAAGAACCAAAGTTGTAGTGTGTGCCTGATATACTCAACCAGGGCAATCATGGAAGCTCACGGGCATCTTTCAGATTTGAATTAAGGGACTCGGCAATATTTGTTGACATGCTGTCCCACCTATTGAACTTACAGTATGACCGAGCCCAAATTTTATGGCCCAATTCCTCACTGGTGATCCATTTCCTCACAGGTTCACTCATTAGGCGTAGTAAACGTAAACAAGACTTCTGCTGGTATTTGTTGGTAGCCGAAATGAAGAGATTCAAATCAGGATCATCACTTGCCAAGCTGAACTTCCTCTATATGTTTGCCTTTAGGTGCACAATGCAGTTTGTGTACGCAGCCTTAGGGAAAGCTTTGTAACATGCTTTCCGTATGCTATCGTGCCTATCAGACACCACCACCAAATTTGGCACATTCCCGATAGCATCACGAAGTTTACGAAAGAACCACTCCTACGAGGCATCGTTCTCACTACCACATATGCCAAATGCAACAGGAAATATATGGTTGTTGCCATCTAGAGTTGTAGCAATTAGTAAGGTTTCGCGGTATTTGCACTTAAGGAAAGTGGCATCAACGGATAAGGTCGGTTGCATGTGTTCAACAAAACCTTTAACGAAAGCTCCCAAGGCCATAAAGAAGTATAGGAAATTGTGGTCTTCATCAGTGAGTATGTGAGTCACCGTGCCAGGATTTTTTTGCTGCAATTCATAACAATATGCAGGCAATAAACCATAGGATGCCTCCAGAGAACCTCGGATCATCTCGAGAGCCGCCTCCAGAGCTCGCCAACATGTTTTGTAACAGACATTCACACCATGCTTCTTGTGAATGTCCGCTTGTATTTCCCGGGGTCTATATGAACGGCCCACACCAACATACTTATGTTTAATAAACTCACCAATAACACTAGGAGTAGCCTGTCGATGTTCTTTCCTCTCGGGCCTTAGTCCACATGTGTGTTTTTCAACAAATTTTGTAATGTTCCAAATGCCCGAAGGTGTATGCCTTGTAGCACGAATCCAGTATGGGCAGCCTTGGTGAATACAGCATTGGGTAAAAACAGTTTTGGTAGACCTTACCACTCGATACTCCCAATTGTCTATAATTGCTTGCAATCCAAGATGACACCACAGTTGGCTCTTGTTGTGGAAACAACCCTCACCTCCCACTTCAGCAATGTGGGTAATCGTGCCATTGCAACCTGTAATAGCAGCATAATCAACTATGCATTCGATTGCAGGCAATATGTGGCTCGGTTGGAAAAAAGATGGGGATGAATCTGCCTTCCGTCTTTTTTGTATAGGACGTGTAGGTTGGCCATCGATCACAACCGGATCGGGCCATTCTTGGACAGGCGACGAATGAGATGGCACATCTCCAAGGTCTAATGGGCCATGCGGAGCTGTAACTGCAGAGGTAGGGGCTGCTGCCTCTTCATTGGCCACTTGTTGGCAGGATGGTGGCCGTGATTGAACTACAGATGGGGGGCCAAGTCGACTTTCATCGTCCATGCACTCAGTGAATCGCACAGTGGCTGGTGGAATGGGTGAGAATGTACAAATGGCACAATCCCTGGCAACCCATACTTAGAAGATAGGGCACATGTATTGGAAACCTTTAATGTTCCTAGCTCGTGCATATCATTGCTACACTGGCTACTCCGAAGGGCAGGTAGTGACGTTGGCATATGTGTGGAGTCCATGACTGGCTTGGCATGTGCTTCTACATACAATGGTACCATGGTCTGACTGTCTTGGTTCAAGAAGAAACTGGCTTGGCATGTGCTTCTACATACAATGGTACAATGGTCTGACTGTCTTGGTTCAAGAAGAAATCCAAATCAATAACATCTCTAATCTTGATGAATTTGACGGTCCCACATATTGATTCTTTGGCCGAGTACCTTATGTGTATTGTGTGCAAGTCTCTATCAAACCGAAGCAGTTGGCTGGCTAAATACTGAAGCTCATGCAGGGTCATAAGTTTGGGTAGTCGTAATCCTTTCTCGTCCCCACCTTCATATGCCACTAGTTGCCTGGTCTCCTCGGCTGTTGTCCAGCTCCCATTATAATAGCAGATGACACGCACGACGTCCATCTACAAATGCAAAATGCAATGCATACGAGTAATTAACTTTGGGCAGAGTATGCGTCAAGTGAATCACTCATCAAATTTATTAATACCGTTAAGTAGGGATGTTCGCTCGCACGAATGTGACATTGTTTGAAGTTTGGGGTGGCCCCTAAAGTGTGGACAGGTAGCAGACACTGAGTGGACACACATTGTCTGGCTGGTGGCCACATTTTGTCCCCGTCCCCTAATTTTGAGAATAACACATCCGTTGTATAGGAGGTCAACAATTTTTTAACAAGTTTAGAAATCAAGCACGTGCCAAATATTTGCATGCACTAAGAACCACTAGTGTGGCGTAAAAACTTGCGGAACAGAGTTAGAAGCACCTTAATCCAATTCCCAAACTTCATATCCAAGTAAAAACTACAGAAAGTAGCCACCGTTGGTATGCCAACTTGAGCCAGCTTCTAATTGATACGAAATGAGCACAATCAACGTCCAAGCACATTGACGGAGTAAGGTGACTAGGAATTCAATGATTAAAACTAAACAAACATAATATATTCCCTATGACATATGTTGTTATGAGTTCATTAGTAATTTGAACTTTTGCCATGATCCAATGGCTGCATCAATTCAGGCAGGCGAAAATTACAAGCAAGCATGCACTCGACATTGCGGTCTCAACAGTTAGATAATTGGTGTAGAGGTTGTCTCCATATACAAAAGAAAATAGCAGTCAGACACAAGGTAATTGCGACGGATTGATGTGGTGACAACCTGTGTACTCATTGTCCAGACTATGTCTGTGTTTTCAAGCAATGCCACCAAAACCTCGAATAAACCAACCTATGGGTGTGTATAAGCAGCCTATGGCTGAGTATACCACAAACAAGCACACTGATGAGCAGCGGCACATCTAAGGTGCCTTCCAACAAAACGTAAAAATGACCAGCCATAAGCACTTCCCTGTGCTTTCTCCCATCTCAACAGGGAAAAAAAAAAGATAGTCAAGCAAATATAGGTGACTCACTGTAGATTGAACTGTGGGAGCTTGATATCTTCAGTGGGAGCTGGATTTGTTGAGTGGGAGCTGGATTTGCTCAGTGGGAGCTGGATTTCCTCAATGGGAGCTGCATTTCCTCAATGGGAGCTGCATTTCTTCACTGCCCACCTGGTTGTAGTTGCTGCCATTTTATGGGTTTGTACAGATCGTCCTCTGAATTGAGATCGCACTGGGTCTTTAGATTGGCGATGAGGCGGAAATGATAACTAACAAATAAATAGGAAGGCTATCGGTGGGAAGCTATTTGGAGTTGGAAGGGAGGTTTCGATGCGAATGGGAGCCTTTGGCGCCACTGCAGGTTGAGTCCTCTTTCAATTTTGGGAGGCAGCGATAACGGGGGCAGTTCAAAGCATTGAATGAGGTAGATAGACGTTGTCCTTGTCTGCCCTCCGTTTCGTTAGTATCCATGACTGTCTTTTATCCCAACACCTGGCAAACAAAGGTTGCACATCGCAGGCAGATATGGACACGACATAAGTGAGGACAACGGGTGGCCATCAGAAGGACAACATGTAGCCAATGGTTCGATGACCCACGACTCGTCCTAAGTGCACAAGGGTTCAGTCGTACTGACTCTAGTCACTCCAGTTCAGTGGGGGACCTAAACAGCAACTTCCCCAGGCCAAAGTGAAGAAGTTGTAACACTTCAATCTGTAGGGGTCGCATCAATGGATTGAATTTCAGAGATTTTTGTCCAAATTTATATTTTCTACAGGTCTCCAACTATAACCGAACTGGTTATTGAAAGTGTGTTAAAAGTTTGGATTGGTTGGTTGAGGGAATATTTCAACCCAAGTGCAAATTAATTAAAACATTTCCAATTTTTAATTTTGGAACCCCAAAGATTGCATCGACATTCCAATTCAATTCCTTGGGTAGCCTATTTAGATAAGAGTACACAGAATTTTCATATCTTTTCTTGTATCTATTTGACTGAATATTTAGTTTGCATACTAAATATCCAAATTACTTCTACTTACTATTTGTTCGAAGACTCTCCCTCCTTCACCTCCTTGTACCCAAAAGCAGTCCTTCTCTAGAGAGGATGACTACACTTTTTAAAGTTTACAGATGCGGAAAAAGGGTGGACAATAGGTAGACAATGTGTGGATACAAAATTGCAAAACATCAGAACTTGTTGCAAATATACTGTGTGAACACACTGTCTGCACTTTGTCTACACGTTGGCCACCCTTTGTCCGCGTCCAGAAACTTTAAAAAATGCAGTCATCCTCACCTGAGAAAGTCCCTACCCAAAAGAACATAACTATTCAATAAATATATAAACATTTGTTATTCGGGTCGTAACTGTGATGGGGACAACTACAATTATGAGTAATTTGGTCACACAAATTAATATATGCTATCATAGGGGTCGGAAATCAACCGGAGTAGCCCAGTCCAGCCTGACTCTAATTTTTCAGGCCCAGTCATTCATTTACAAGAGCCCAATAGGATTTTGGGGCCGGCCTGGGCCAGGCTTCGGGGCTAAATACACAACTCCATGTATTCCTCAGGCTTGAGGCTTACAGGCTTTTGGCCTGGGTCGAGTTAGGGCCAAACGGGATTTTGAGCCTGTTTGACATCTTTTTTGGTATTTATTACTTGAATATCAAACGCAACCAGAAAAAAAAAATGTAAATATTTAACTTACTCCAAACTTAACAACTTCATACATATTGGGCCACAACAATTTAGGGTTTATACTTTATACACAAAAAATAATAGTTTTAGTGTATAATGTTTACAGAAGGGCCTAAACCCCTAACAGTTGGAAGATTGGGGTTTGGGAAATTGGGCAATTGGGGTGTGGGGGATTGAGGTATGGGCAATTGGGGTACTGACTAATTTAGGTGTAGTTGGGGTTTTAATGGATGCGATGGGGGTTTCAACATTCAATTAAGTAATTGACTAATTGAAGAACAATTGGGTGTCAAATTTTCAATTGTGTAATTGATTATTTGATTGGAAGATTACATAATACATATAAATTATAATTGATGAAGTTAATAACTTATTAGTCCTTCTTTGGGGAGGATGACCGCAAATTTTAAAGTCTGTTGAAGCGGACAAAAAGTAGACAATAGGTGGACAATGTATGGATACTACAACAATTGTTGCAAAACATCACGTGTCCACACACTGTCCGCGTCGCAAAAAAAAATGTAGTCATCGTCACGTGAGAAAAACCCCATATATAAGTATGTTATAAAGTTTGTGGACGCAGACAGAGTGTGGACAATAAGCGAACAATATATGGATATAAAATTGTAAAACTTGCTTTAACAAATCATAATTGCAAACACATCTGTATCCACCCATTGTCCACCTATTCTCCACCTGCAGTCAGCATCTACGAATTTAAAAAGTGCGGTCAACCTTACCTGAGAAATTCCAATTTATAATTATAAGACTACAAGTTATAGGGATTTTCTCAAGTGCGAATGTTCGCAAATTTTTAAGTTTACGGAGGCGAACAGAGGGCAAACAAAAGGTGGATGGAGGCAGGACAATGTGTTGATACATGGTTGCCAAAAATTTTGATGTTTTGAAATATTGTATCCATACATTGTCCGCCTGTTGCTCGCCTATTGTTCACGTCCAAAAACTTTAATATTTGCGGCCATCATCTTTAGGGGACTGATAAGTTGTACATAATTGTGGGTAGGGATTTTCTCAGGTGAGGATGACTGCACTTTTTAAAGTTTGCAGACGCAGACAGTGGGTGGACAAAGTGTGGACAAAGTGCAGACACTGTGTTTACACAATATATTTGCAAGTTCTGATGTTTTACAATTTTGTATCCATACTTTGTCCACTTTTTGTCCACATCCGCAAACTTTAAAAGGTGTGGGCATCCTCCCTAAAGGACTGATTATATATAACTATATATTTTTTTATAATATTTAGTTATATCATTATATAAGTTGGTATAGGAATTAAAATTGTATCTTAATTTGGCCCTTCTTTCAGGCTGTGCGTCGGCTTCATATAGGCCAATGCGAGCCAGGGTTTAGGCGGGCTGTGGGCTTAAAGGGATGGTGTAGGCCCACACAAGAAAAGTGCGGACCTAATCAGGCTTCAAGCCCAATTAGTTGGGCTGGGGTGTTGGGGTTTTTGGTGACCCCGACACTATAAAATAGTATACATGTAGTTTTCTGGGCAGCGCTTTGTATGCAAATTATAAAGTTTGCAGATAAAGACTTAGACATGATAACAAGCGAACAATGAGTGAACACAATATTACAACACATCACCTGTCAAGTTGGTGTCCCCGCTTTGTCCTTTTTTGTCCGCGTCCGCAAACTTTCCAATTAGCCGAAAAAGCACTGCCGGTATAATCCTGACTATTATATTGGCCTGAATTATTACTAACATTAATCCTACCTTGTGTGTAAAGCTGATATGTTCCCATTTACAAACACAAAAATGACCGACTATCTAAAACCATGGTTGTGGTTGGACATGATTTTAGCTCCCCAACTCCAACTATGATTGAATAACATTGAATCCAAATAAGGCTCGGTGTAGCTAATTACATGCCATCAACATGACGGTTTAGTGAATTACGTGGTATCTAAAAATTAGTAAATTACTGAACTGCTAACACACCCTATAATCACAAAATCACCACTGCACTGGATCAGGCTACATGATGGCCTCACACACATACATGTCCGCAGCTAATTGGACTCAAAACCAACATATCTTGTCATGTGCGCAGCAATCAACAGAGTGTCCCGCAGATAGCAACTCAATAAACTTCAGGACAAACACTCCACAGTCACTCCTATATATAAGACCAAAGGGGAAATATTAGAGAGATATTCAAAATCGGAAACCATGAGAATGCATCAACACATGTTATGCACATCAGCAAAATGATACACAAAAGAAACAAAAAATACTCACCCGTTCGTCTGTTGTGGCACACTGGGCATACGTTCAATTGGCCACGACTACCCATCACACCCCAACTCGGCCCGGGCATCATAGAACAGTGCATCCTTGAGAATGGCCGATAGTAACGTACTCATAGGCTGCAAGGCAGCAAATATCTTCTTATCTGCATGGAGTTCCACACATGAATCGTACACACAGAGCTTGCGCACCACAAGGTCAATGACCACAACTACCTAATGTCTGTCTTCGACATTTAGTGGATAGAACACCTTGTCAACCTCAGTTCATGCTTTGCCATAAGAAGGGTTCGTGCCTGTGACAAATGTCAGCACCCCAATTGGAATTGATATATTTGTCTTCGCGGACCGTGTTGTTCTGTGATTTGTGATGGCAGCTTGTGTCGATCGGACAAGGAACTGCAAATTTAGTAGGTGATCAGGAAATATAGTCAGACATGACAGTGAGCGCTCAACCAGTAAATAAAAAACCATAACAACTAGATGGCCAGCATGCAGACACGACATGGACAACGCAAAGACAATGTCTGGATACAACTTGAACATGCAGCCTAGAATGAACATAACACTATCTTCCGGGACCATAGTCAACAAAAACATACACATACCGGAAAACAACAGTCAACGGTCATCCACCTTGTTCCAAAGGTCTCAGGGTGCTCCGCCTACTGCTTCCAAAGCAACCATAGAGCTGTGTCAATATGCTGTGTTGCCATGAAACAAAAGGGGTTAGAATAGTAGCATAATCAGCAGCAGGGCATTAGTTTGGTTTTGGTACGCATAGAACATTAATGTCAACTTACATCAATGCCAAGCCAGCATGCGGGTGTTAGGAGCTGATGCATGAACCTCAGCTCCTAACCTGTGGTCAGCTTGGAGACAATTCCCAAGGAATAATGTCTCGCTGCAACAAACAACAACCAGGCACTATATAAAACATACATATGCAACCTTAGTTCACATGAGGAAAGGATTTTACAACACACATACCTGGGGTTTTCATCCCAATGTTGAAGGTAGCTGAGAAGGTCGTTCATGATCGCGCCCAGGTATTGACCAAGAGGATCAAAGTTGACTGCCTCCTGTTGTTTCTTCCACTTCTTCGCCAATGGATTGATTAAAACTGGTTTCAATTTGGCACCTCGCCTCTTATAACTCTGGCCTCTACCCTCAACAACAGCCGTGCTCTCACCACCCTTTCTAGCAACGAAGTCTGAGGGCGGAATGATGTCCACACTATCAATGGCTTCTACACCGCCCTCTTTGTTGTCCTGGTCAGTGGAAGCTGGAGGATCGTCCTTCCACTTTGCCACCAACTTGCACATGTGCTGATAAAGGTCCACGTAATTGTCATGGCTATATGTAGATGGAGAGGCAACCATTGCGTGAGTTTGTGTTTGTGTGTTCAGTGGCTGGTTTGCCAAAGCGACTTGGTCACTGTCCACAATGACCATAATTGCTTGAACATCAGGGACTGGCACAAATGACGTCGCTACGTTCGAACACTCGACTATGGGATCACTACTCTATTCAGTGGCCACACCTTGATCGTCCCCTTTATGATCCTCCCCCTCTGACTTCTTATCACCAGTGGAGGGCCTACCAATGCTATCCCCAACTCCTGCCAAGTTGGGGGATACAAGTTTTTCAAACCCCGAGGGGGGGAAGATCTTCATTCCCTCAGGCGAGGGCCAGAATGAGGAACTGGCAATGGGACTACATCCCCCAACATCCTACTGCGTGGTTGATGGCACCAACATGCACTTGACCTCCACCATGAGAGTCCCAGTGAACTCTCTGCAAAACATCCACTCTTCCAACCCAAAACCTGAACTCGAATGCAACAACAACAACAACAACAACAACAAAGTTCAAAAATCTGACCTTCCCGACAAAAATCAACAATGATCCACTTTTGGGTATGGCAGCCTTCAGTTGACGATGGAGCTCTGGCGCACGGGATACGGCGAACGTCACAGACGCTCGACTCTAATGTCCATGTCGGTCTTTCTCATCGCTGGTGTCTCTCTGTCTCGCCTTTGGTTCGTACATTGTGATGGCAAGGTCAAACAAGCTACAGTTTGGGTTTGGAAGTTAACTGGAATAATGGGGGGTTACTGAAGTTAGAAGAGCTAACGAGGTTGGGTTTTGAAGTTAACTGGAATGGTTTGGGCATACTAACAGAATGGAGTAGATTAACAGAGGTGGAGATGGACGTTACTGGGTGGGGTGGGGGCATATTTGTCCACATTTGGGACAAAAAGCTAGAAAAGTCCTAAAATTTTTGTAGAGTCTAAAAAATTCATTTTGTTATTTATTTGGTCTATTTGAGGCAATTTCCCTTTTTTTTTTTGGTAACGATTAATATGTCTTTTTCAAGGGTAAGGAACTGTGGGACACCTACTCACAAATTAGTATATGAAACACGTACTCACACAAGAGCATGACTTCATACTCATAATTTTGCTATAAATGAGTTGTGGTGTTGACTGGGCTCTCTCATTTGCCACGTAATAGTGTTGAGTGGTAATTAATGAATTAAATACAATGTTTCCATTGTCTCTTATTCCTTCTTTTTCAATGCAGGTGCCCAAATTGGTGTATGTTACGGAATGCTTGGTGACTTACCATCTCAAGGAGAAGTTGTTGCTCTCTACAACAAAAACAACATCCGAAGAATGTGACTATATGACCCTAACTAAGCTGCTTTGGGGGCCCTTAAAGGCTCTAAAACTGAGGTCATGCTAGGCGTACCAAACGACAACCTTCAAAGCCTTGCCTCAAGCCAAGCCAATGCAAACATATGGGTCCAAAAAAATGTGAGGAACTTTGCCAATGTAAAATTCAAATACATTGATGTTGCAAATGAAGTGAAGCCCACAAACTCGTTTGCCCAATTTCTTGTCTGTGCCATGCGAAACATTCAAAATGCAATATCCGGTGCTGGCCTTGGCAACCAAATCAAAGTCTCCACGGCCATAGACACCGGCGTACTCGGAAAGTCCTATCCTGCATCCAAAGCCTCATTCAAGTCCGAATATAGTGCGCTTTTGAATCCCATCATCGGCTTCTTAATGAACAACAAATCTCCGTTGCTCCTTAACTTGTACCCTTATTTTAGTTACATCGGAAATGTTCATTGGTAAAATGGAACTTTTAACATGCCAGTAAAAAGCTGACACATGGCTCGCTTCTGTCAAACATAGTCCGTTGACTTCGAGCGAATCAACCGACGCGTTCCATCCGATCCGATCCACCTTAGGGGTGAACTACGTTAGAATCCCGACCGGGAAATTTCACCTCGGATCGGACCATTGAGTTCGGATATCCGATCTGATCCGATCTTTCAGGTCCAACAATCTGATCTGAAGCTTCCGAACTCAACGATGTACCAGTCATCTCCACAATGGCTTAATATCAGGTCGGGTCCGATTGTCGCCGCTTTCATAACGTGCCCTTTGTCTGGTACGTGCACAAATCCCCAGACACACTTGAGTGGGGAACTCCCACTTGCCTCACTTACCCTGACATACGAGGCATGGATTAGACCTAACCCACTCACACTCAACCTAAGCCATGCTTACATTAAATGCAATGTGACTCGGTAGGTGGGCAGCATGCAAGACTGACAAGGAGACGTGGCCTCATCTTGACCCTCCATCCCCATGCAGGTATACGTTAATCTTCATCTATAAAAGAGAGACTTCCTCGAAAGTGGAGGAGGACAAAAAAAAAGAAAAAGAAAGGGAGGAAGGAGAGTGATCTAAGAACACCATCCATTTTCTACCTCTCTTACAGTTTCTCGAGATATCAATTTACTACACATCCCTTCCTGACTAGATCGTTGGAGATTTTTTGGCTGGTACTACACCAGTATCTTCGATATTTTTGGTTTGTGTAGGTTACTACCCTTGCAAAAGAGTCATTGCCACCAAAGCCACTTAGTCTCAAGGACAATATTCTGCTCACCACTCTTCTGGTGGTGTTCACGATCTCTAGGTCAACACATCTACGTTGGTGACTTAGATCCCCATAATCTGTGCCAACAGATTGACGTTATCTGTGGGAAAGTACCCTTCCTTCGTGTTCATCCAACACCTGGCTAGGCATTTCCCAAATCATCATCTTTCACAGCTCATCTCAACTAGATGAGCACCATAAGCCAATACGCTTCTTCTTCAGAAGCATCTGAAGACAACCAACAATCATTTGGCCGTGAAACTCCTAACAAGGAGAAGAGGGACAGCTCCTTCAAAGCTACCAAATCCAAAGCAAAGGCCAAAGTAAAGGCAGTCAACAGGCTCCTAAGAGAAAACCAAAAGCATCTTAAAGTAGAAAACCAATTCTTAAAGAAGAACGCAGAGCTTATGGCCAAACAGATCGAGATGGCGGCAGAAATCTAGAAGGCCAGACAGGGTCCAGACCGCCAAGCCGAGCAATCTCGCGACGCCGTCCGATCTGAACACATAGTTCTTCCTTGTGCCCTGCCGAATATTATCACACAAGCGAACATAGACGCCCATCCGATTTGGAAAAACATTGATTGTTGCTTTCCAGGATTCGAAGCCATCCGCTAGCTGATCAGTGGGAATTCCTGAACGCAGGCCACTGGTTCAACAAAAGAGGGCAGCCTTTATAAGGAATGAGAGTGCAACCCCGGAGCCTAGTCTAGCCAAATCGAGCGGCCAACGCTACTCGCTGTCTGTCTCACAGAGAACCGCTCCCGGACGATTCGGCAACCCTGCCCCTTGCGTATCGACCAGAAGTCGGTTGGATACCTCTAACTGGGCAGAGGAGGGACCCGAATAATCCTCTTCGGTGCCTCCTCCAGAGGAACGACGCTGCGTGTTTGCACGATTGGGAGATGAAATGGCCAGGTCCGAATGAAGGCCCACTAATCAGAGATTCGGCTTACGCGTTCCAGTCCCCCTTGGCGCCCAAGCAGAGGGGTCGGCTGAAACAATGCCCAAACCAAGCAGATCGGATGTCGCGGAGCTCGTCCAAGGATTAGTACAGGACCAATTGAGGAACGTTCACGATCAGATCAGGCCTCAAATGGATCAAGGTGACGAGCTCCCACTCCCCTATACTAGGTGACTCTTGGGGACTAAGGTCCTACGGATACTAAGCCACCAAAAATAGATTAGTATGATCGGACCAAAGATCCACTCGATCATCTCGATAATTTTAGGTATGCTATGGAAGTTCGGGGTGCAACCGAAGCGACCAAGTGTAGGATCTTCCCATCTACTCTCAAAGGGCCTGTGCGGAGCTGGTTCAGAAGCCTCAAACCGAACTCTATAGACTCCTTTGCTAACCTACGGAGGGCATTTATGACCAGGTATAGGGTTGTGTCCAATCGCCTCTACAACTTACATGATCTGTCTCTCATTAAACAATAGGAGGGAGAAAGCCTGAAAGAGTATCTTATCTGTTTCAACATCGAGTACACAAGGTGTGATGAAACGGATGACAAGACCGCACACAACCACCTCATTCGGGGACTCTGCGCTAGAGAACTCTGATCCCATCTAATGAGAAATCTTCCATCGAATAATGATGAGCTCTCCGCCGAGGCTGCCAAATGGGCCCAATCCGAGGAGCGGGAGACCCAGGTTGAAGCTCTGGGAGTCGGGCAAATGTTAAAGAGAAAGGGGGAGAGACTTCTGAACCCAGATCTTACTCCAAGAGGGCTAAACCAGAAGGACATCAATTATTGGNGGCATGTCAACTTCACAGAGTATGCCTCTCTCAACTCAAGCATAGAAGTCATATTAGAAAAGATCCAATCCCAGCTCCCAAAGCTGAAACCAATCAAGGGAGTTCCTGAAAAGTACAGGAAGGAGGAGGTCTACTGCAAGTACCATGAAGCTCATGGCCACATCACCAAGGACTGCTTCTGCCTCAAAGAGGCCATTGAACGACTAGCTCGGGATGGTAAGATCCCCCAGTTCCTGAGAAGATCCAATGAGAAGTAGAAGGGGGATAGAGGCAACTCACCATTGACAGACACCCTGAAAAGTGCATGTATATTCTACTGAGGGAGGGCTAACCCTAAGAAAAGATTCAAACAGAGCTAGAAAGAGCTATGCTCGGAACGCTACCCAAACTCACAAGGCGAAGTCATCACTAAAAGGCTTTCAAGGATTCTCCATCTTCCAGGTCCCAAGGTCAGAAAACTCTCATGCCAATGCACTAGCCCGTCTGGCTTCAGCCATAGCTACCGCTCTAACCCGAAGGATCTTAGTAGAAGTGTTGACCAAGCCAAGCACCCGAGAGGAGCAAATCATCCTGCAGGTTAACTCCGATCCAAACTGGATGACTCCGATCATCGATTACCTGACCTCCGGGATTCTACCAGTTGATAAGAATTTAGCTCAGCAGCTGAAAGCTAGATCGGCTCGGTTTAGCATAATCAATGGCAAACTCTACAAACGTAGATTTACCTTGCCATACTTGCGATGCATAACACCTGAAGAAGGACATGCAGTCTTAAGGGAAATTCATATGGGAGTTTTCGGCAATCATTCAGAAGGAAGAGCACTCGCCTATAGAATAATCAGGCAAGGCTACTTCTGGCCCAGGTTGACCGATCTAACCAAAACCTGCCGGAAATGCCAAGAATTCGCTACTGTCCCACGCTAGCAGGCTGCACTGTTGACCCCAATAACGAATCCTTGGCCGTTCGCAGCAATCACAGTTTCGCCCTAAGACAGATGGTTAGCATGACTCCCTCTTACCGTTCTAGTGGCTTTGATACCACTTTGCACCAAGATCGGCTAGAAGGCAAGAGATTTCAATGCTTCGTTGTAAAGATGGATTTGGGTTTTAGTGTGGACGATTTTCGCATGTAAATCGAGGATTTGATCCCTTAGTTATAGAGTGGGTCTGTTTTTCGTGTGGTTTGGAGGGAATGGAGACGTGTAAAAAAGAAATAGAAGATCTCTTGTCAAAAAGGCTGATAAGAAAAAGCAAATCTCCATAAAGTTGCCCAGCTTTCTATGTTATGAAGGCTGCTGAGATCGAAAGAGGAGTCCCAAGACTGGTAATTAACTACAAAGCTCTAAATAACGCTTTGAGGTGGATCAGGTATCCGATCCCAAATAAAAAGGACTTACTTGGGCGGCTCTACAACGCCACTATATTCTTGAAGTTTGACATGAAATCTGGATACTGGCAAATCCATATCCAAGAGGAGGATCGCTACAAGACAGCGTTCACTGTTCCATTTGGCATTACGAATGGAATGTCATGCCATTTGGGCTCAAAAATGCCCCCTCTGAGTTTCAAAATATCATGAATAAGGTATTCAACGCCTACTCAGAGTTTGCGATTGTTTATATCGATGATGTGCTAATCTTCTCCAACACCTTTGACCAACACCTGAAGCACTTAAGAGTCTTTTTAAGAGTTGTGGAGAATGCAAGATTGGTAATTTCATCTAAAAAGATGGGACTATTCCAAACCAGGTTCAGGTTTCTAGGCCATCATATCCACCAAGGTACTATCATTCCCATTGATAGGGCGATTGCTTTTGCTGATAAATTTCCTGATGAATTCAAGGAGAAGACCCAGCTGCAAAGGTTCCTTGGAAGTCTAAACTATATTGCTGACTTTTACAAGGATCTTGCACAAGAAAGCAAGTTGCTGTACCAAAGGCTAAAAAAGAAACCCCCAGAATGGACTGAGAAGCACACAAAAGCAGTCCAAAGGCTTAAGGCCAGAGCTAAAGAGCTCCCTTGCTTGGCAATAGTAAGGGCCGAGTCCACTAAAATAGTGGAAACAGATGCCTCCGAATTGGGCTATGGTGGGATTATAAAACAAAAAGGCCCAGACCCAAATAATGAACAGTGGGTCCGTTTCACTTCAAGAGTCTGGAACGAAGCCCAACAAAAATATTCCACCATCAAAAAGGAAATCTTAGCCATTATCTTGTGTGTCTCAAAGTTTGAAAGCGACCTCCTAAATCAGAAGTTCATAGTTAGGGTTGACTGTAAGGCAGCCAAAGACGTCCTAAATAAGGATGTGAAAAATCTAGCGTCCAAACAAATATTCGCTAGATGGCAAGCCATACTCTCTGCATTTGACTTCAAGATAGAATTCATAAAAGGAGAGAATAATTCTCTACCTGATTTTCTAACCAGAGAATATTTGCAGGGCAACCAAAAGGAAGAGAAGGATGAACAGGGCACAAACACAACGGCAACAGAGGCGAAGGGCCGTAGCCCAAGAAAACACTCGGTGGCTTAGACAACCCACTGAGGAGGAGCCTAAAAGGACTCCTTTCCACCACTCCTTTGATAATTTCATCTGTATTATTGAAGAGGAGTTCAAGGCACTAAAACCTAAAGAGGTTGCCAGGTCATATTTCAAGGATCCCCTTGATCCTAAAAATGGAGCCAAGAAAAGAACGTGGTATGAGTCTATATTGTTCGAAACAAGTTATGCCACCGTGTTCCATAAGTTTAGCTCCAAGAAGGCTAAAATGCCTTGATTTTCTCAGTTATACATCTTAAAGGTATTGTCCTTAAAGGACTTCCTGAAGATCTCTACAGGAGCCTCTTCTCCTATGGCTAGGGTTTACTTCACGGATAAAAAGATCAACCCTCCTTTCTTCACTTACAAGGGCTATTCGAAAGCATGGAGACATGTCCTAATCATCCAAAACGAAGGATACACCCACTCCTGGTTCATAAGGTTTCAAACCTTGGAAAAACCGACATTCTTCCCAAATTGGTTCATTGCATGGTTTTCCATTTGGGGACCAATTGATTCCATTCTCTCAGAACAGTTGAAGGAGTGCTTAACCAGGTTTGCTATGGCGAATACCAGTGCTGTGCAACCATGGCTAATGAGTTTATGGTTCTATACACTGTATAATCTCTGTTGGATCACCAAGTGGACCTACTCTATCTCAGGACCAGATGAGGATGAGGACAACCACCTTCCTATGCTGGTACGGTCAATTTGCGTGAAATGGTGGGATAAGTTCGATCTATTCCATTTCCACCCATCGAAATTTAGAATTAAATAATTAATTTGACCCAGCAAAAACTATCAACAGGAAAGGATAAGGGAAAAGGAAAAAGTCTAAAAGACTCAGTAATGGAGCAGATCCAAACCCTAAAAGAAAAGAGTAAAGATCTTCTCAGAGATATGCTAAAAGCATTAATCCAAGATGCCTTCTCCACTCCTGATGAGCACTCATCAGATGAGGACTATCGGTATGTCATAGAGAGTCTTGAAAATGATGATATCTAAAAGATACCCGACAAAAGCATGTGGCACCTAAAGTTATGTGTGACTCATCTCCACCAAATCCAAAAGAAGATTCCCCACTCAGTTCTTATCCTTGTGCCTACACTAGAAGCCACACACTTAGTGGACAGGTGGTTATTCTTCAGTTGTCTTCTTATGTCGACACTAGAAGTCACTCACTTAGTGGGAGTCTTATCTTACTTTTTGCTTTTTCTTTTGTTGGCCACAAGTTAGGCCCGTGATTCTCTTTTGGCCGCTTGTTTTGGCCCTTGCAATCGAGCTTTGTGTATAAATAAGGGGATAGAGCCTCGGTGAAGATCATCAATTAGAATCCTACTCTCTTACATTGTAAAAACCTCACTCTTTGTAAAATATTCCAATTTTCACAAAGTTTGCAATGTGTTTTCTTCACTAGTTTGAAGTGTGTTTACAAACTCTTAACTGTAAGTTCTTTTATCTACTTTATGGTTTTATTACGATTTGATTTATTAACTCGTCTTAGACACCACAAAAATTATCTTCTTGTTCTTAAACACAATCTATTAGCCTCTAGACATTCCCTCCAAACCACACCAAAAACAGACCCACTCTATAACCTATTAAGGGATCAAATCCTCGATTTACATGAGGAAATCGTCCACACTAAAACCCAAATCCATCTTTACAACGAAGCATTGAAATCTCTTGCCTTCTAGCCGATCTTGGTGCAAAGTGGTATCAGAGCCACTAGAACGGTAAGAGGGAGTCCTGCTAACCATCTGTCTTAGGGCAAAACTGTGATTGCCGCAGCTTGTCGTGGTAGGGAGAAGTCCGCTGAAGCCAGAAGGGCATGTGAAGGACGTTTGATCCCAGGGTGTCATTGACTACTGAAAAGCCACAAGGCAAAACTAAGATGGCTGGTCTATGTAGAGCTTTCTCTCGCGGTTCAGGTGACTCCAGTGCTACCAGCAGCATGGGCGTCTCAGAAGAAATGATATTCCATGACTTCGAAGAAAAGCTACACAACTGGACGATCCCCAAGATGCCAATCAAGGATGTCTACCAAAAGGGTGTGTTTGACTGGAAGGTGGGCAGGCTGTTAAATAGAAAAGATAACTCTTCCCGAGGCCCCCGCCGACGTCTCCTGACCTCCGGGATTGTACCAGTTGATAAGAATTCAGCTCAGCAGCTGAAAGCTAGATCAGCTCGGTTTAGCATAATCAATGGCAAACTCTACAAACGTAGCTTTACATTGCCGTACTTGCGATGCATAACACTTGAAGAAGGACATGAAGTCTTAAGGGAAATTTATATGGGAGTTTGCGGCAATCATTCAGGAGGAAGAGCACTCGCCTATAGAATAATCAGGCAAGGCTACTTTTTGCCCACGTTGAAGTAGGATGCGTCCGATCTAACCAAAACCTGCCGGAAATGCCAAGAATTCGCTACTGTCCCACGCTAGCCGGCTGCACTGTGGACCCCAATAACGAATCCATGGTCGTTCGTACAGTGGGGACTGGACCTGATCGAACCCATGCCCATGGCCGCTGGAAGAGTCCAAATGGCCATGGTCGCAGTGGATTACTTCACGAAATGGGCAGAGACCAAACCACTGAGAAACACCAAGGCCGAAAAAATGGTAGATTTCTTGTGGAAAAACATTGTGTGTCTATTTGGAGTACCCCACACTCTGATTACGAATAACGGCAAGCAGTTCAACTGCAAGGAATTCAAGGACTTCTTCTTGGGCCTGAATATCGAGTTATGATTTGCTTCGGTCTACCATCCACAATCCAATGGACAGGTGGAAGCCATCAACAAAATAATTAAAAGAACACTTAAGACAAAACTGAATTCAGCTAAGGATGACTGGCCGGATAAGTTACCCAAGGTCCTCTTGTCGTACAGAACGTCCCATCGGACCTTGACGGGAGAAACTCTATTCGTACTTGCTTTCGGAGAAACGCTATCGTACTTGTGGAAATGGGAGCTACTTCTTTCCGAACCGAGATGTATGATGCTGACTTGAACGACAGTGGCCTGAAACTAACGCTGGACCTGATAGATGAAAGACGTGCCAAGGCTAGTCTGTACCGAGCCTCATACCAGCAGAAGGTGACCAAGTACTACAATAAGCGGGTAAAACCAAGGAGCTTCCGAACAGGAGACTTAGTTATGAAACGGAACCCCCTCGAAGTCAAGGAGAGTGCCTTCGACCCCAACTGGGAAGGACCGTTCAGGGTCACGGAAGTAAGCAGACCCGGGGCTTATCGCCTATCCACCTTGGCAGGAAAACCCCTGAAGCACAGCTGGAACATTGAACACCTTAGAGTTTACTATCACTAATTTTGTAATTGATATTGGGAACTGTCCGATCCGATAACTCTTTTGATTGAACAAATTTTCTGTGAACGACCCTCAAAAAGCAAAAATTGGGGACTCCACCCTATTTAACCATCCCGAATAAAAACAAGTTAATTTTCTAACAAATTAGTTTTTGCTTTTCGATCCAAACTGGCAAGACTATTCAAGTCCACAGGCTCAATCGGTACCACAGACTAGGCAAGGTCTCTAAACAGCCCGATCCGAATTGGCGGGACTACTCAAGTCCATAGGCTCTATCGGTATCACAGACTAGGCAAGGTCTCTAAACATCCCGATCTGAGCTGGCGGGACTACTCAAGTCCACAGGCTCGATCGGTATCACAGACTAGGCAAGGTCTCTAAACACCCCGATCCAAACTGGCAGGACTATTCAAGTCCACAGGCTCAATCGATACCACTAACTAGGCAAGGTCGCTAAATATCCCGATCCGATTACTCTTTTGATTGAACAAATTTTCTGTGAACAACCCTCAAAAAGCAAAAATTGGGGATTCCACCCTATTTAACCATCCCGAATAAAAACGAGTTAATTTTCTAACAAATTAATTTTTGCTTTTCGATCTAAACTGGCAGGACTATTCAAGTCCACAGGCTCAATCGGTACCACAGACTAGGCAAGGTCTCTAAACACCCCGATTTGAATTGGCGGGACTACTCAAGTCCACAGGCTCGATCGGTATCACATACTAGGCAAGGGAGACTAGGCAAGGTCTCTAAACATCCCAATCTGAACTGGCGGGACTACTCAAGTCCACAGGATCAATCAGTATCACAGACTAGGCAAGGTCTCTAAACACCCCGATCCAAACTAGCGGGACTATTCAAGTCCACAGGCTCAATCGGTACCACTGACTAGGCAAGGTCGCTAAACATCCCGATCCGAACTGGCGGGAGTGCTCAAGTCCACAAGCTCGATCGGTCACGGGCTAGGCATGGTCTCTAAACACTCCAAGTCCTAACTGACAAGACCATGAATTAGTCACTTAATCAGTGACTCAAGTTCATGTCAATCATCAATCAGTCAATTGAAAACCACTTTTTAACGGAAATAATCCTCTTTCCTATTTCCATTCGCCTGTTGAAACACATATTTCTTTCAAGACTCAGTTTGGTGATAAACTGTCAGATCCGATCTAACCAGTCATTTCGCATTCAAAAAAAAAAAATCAATTTTACGGCAAGTGATGTTTATCAAAATAGTCAAGATACTGTACTTCATAAAATAAAGCTAAAATAGTTCATAAATGTTTACAATTAAGCAAATATCCGACCCACATATCAGATCGAACAAAAAACTATTCTAGGTAGTGGACTCAAGATTCTTTTGGCTGGTTCCTTTAGGATTCAGCTTGGATGCGGCAGAGTTCGGGTTGGGATCGGCATCGAGAGTGGGTTGAGAACTAGCTACAACGTCACCATCAGCGGACGTCTCCATCGCGAAATCCGGATCCCACTCTAGATGCCTGTCAGAAATCTTCTCCAAGAAATCCAAGAAGCCCTCGGTCCGAGCCTCCCCAGCACTCTTCTCGAGTTCCACGCACTTCCTCTGGGTCTCCAATACTTCATTCTGAAGGTCTAGAGGCAGCTTCTCGAGCTCCGCAATCCTTTCCTCGAACTTGCTAAATTTCGCTTTCAGCAGAGCCACTTCGACCTCGAGAGTGCCGATCCGAGAGGCTTGATCTTTTTCCTTCTTCTGAAGGTCGATAACCCTGGTCTTCTCAGCCACCAGATTGCACTTCTTCTCTTCATAACTATCCTTGTAGGCGGCGAAGATCTTCTGGTTGTCCACCAGAGCCTTGGCGGCCTCCCAGGTCATAGCAGCCCCCTGAAAACGGAACGAACAAGTCAAATCAGAGTGAAAAGCACACAAGTGCTAACCAAACCAGAATTTCAAAAGTAACTTACAAAAATGGCCTGCTTGGCAGCCTTCATCATCACCATGTCAAGGCTCGGCTCGAACTTAGGTCCCCTAAGGTCCTCATAGAAGCTGTAAGTTAGATTGTTGGAACATGCCCTGACTAATCCCTCCAACTCGAGGATCACATCAACAGTTCGGACATCCGATCCTCCTTCGTCCTCAGTCTGGACTCTCTTCTCGCTGCTGGCAGCAACTTCGACAGCTTTCCTCTTCTCAGAGATCCGACCGGACGTGTCTGATCCGACCGAAAACTTCGGTAGAGGAGGAAGGTTGGGGGGAGCTCTCTTCGAACCTGAGGCTTGAACCTCAGAAAAGGTCGAACTAGAACCCAATCCCTTCTTGGCGCTCTTCGTGGCATTTTCTGCCGCTACAGCTTCAGCTGCCTTTGCTACCCGAGCCTGAACCTTATTGCGGTTAAAGCCCATTGTCCGAGCTAGCTTGGGG
>QANT01000302.1:0-16849 GCA_003254885.1 Purshia tridentata
CAGGACTCTAAAATAAGGAAATATTGATATCATTATTGATATAGGTTGCAAATTGCAATCCACAAATACAATTGTTATTGGTTTCAAAGCACACAATTTTTAAATGATCAAATAAAGAAAACCTATTATAAGAAATAATAAATTATATAAATACAATTATTATCAAATAAAAAAACAATTTTCAGATACATTTTTTTAAATTATTATTATAATAATAATATTATTAGATGATTAATATATAGTAAATCCAAATAATTCCTTTGAAATATGAGCTCATACCCAATCAATCTAACCCAACATAAAAAAAAAAAAATTAATAAGGTCGATAGAAGGCCAAACCCAATGCCTTGTCTTGTACATCTCTAAAACTGAAAAATGGGTAACGACCAATTTGACAATACAGCATATAACTTTTGTGGAAAAGTAATACAAGAAACTTTTTAATCTTTTAATAGCTCTTGTTCCACAACTTCTATTTGGGATTGCAATCACAGATGTGTAAAACAGTAAAAGTCCTAACATCATTCACAACTTCACAAAATGTTTCCAACTTTTGATTTGAGAAAACCAAGGCCCTTTTAGATCACATTTCAAACTATTGGGGTAGTTGTGATTTTTCATGTCCTAATAAAAAAAAATTTAATCTAACTTTTGACTAATTAATAATGTGTGCACATCATGCATCCCTTCTTTAAGGACAATAGCATCATTTTGTGTGCGAGAGAATGGGGTTGATTAAAGTTAAGTGGGCATTCCAAATTAGGCATTTAATGCTCATACTTCCCACACCAGCTTTTGTTCTTCTTCCACGCGTCCCAATATGCCCAGAGGGTAGAGGAAGGACAAGACGTACCCTTTTGGTAATTTGGTGGTTCTACTTCCCTAGGCAATGAATATATTGGATACTGTGCTAGCTTGCGTTTTTTTTTTTTTTGGCCTCTTTGCTTGCTTGCTTCTTTAGAGAGGAATAGAAGCAATTGTTTTTAACATAACAAATAGAGGGCATCACCTCTGTTACACAGAAACTAGACGAGAGAGAGAGAGAGAAAGAGAGAGAGCGCAGGGGTTGCCGTGTGGCGTTTGGGGGGTCACAGTTTAGAGCTTTGGGGGGTCGCCATCCAAAGAGAAAGGAAGCCACAAGCTTCTTGGTCCGGGGTTGGGGGGTCGCCCAACCCTTCAGCCATGGCTGTGCGTCCGCCACTGTGTAGGATACAAGAAGCAACGTTCCCTCTCTCTTTGTCAAACTGCCAAAGTATAATTCAAAACATTTAACTAGAATCTTATTCTACCGACTTAGCGAACAGCTAGCTAGCTAGCTAATTACTACAAAACTCAAAGAATCTAGGCCAAAATTCTTAGAGCTGTTTCACGAATAATGTTGAAATGACCCGTGACTGTGAGCTTCATCTAGGCCAAATGTTGCATGCTCTTTCTTCCTTTACTATCTCTTCCTATAAGTGTACACATCCAAAAGTGTTTGATAAAATATCTACATATAATCAATCTGGAATTTCATCATGCAATTGACATCCCACCTAAAAGGTTTTATGCATCAGTTCCAAATTGGACATGTGAAAATTTATAGAGTTCGACTAATATGAGAGATAAAACATGAGAAGGGGTACAAGTGAGTATTAGTATTAGATTTAACACGATTGTAAATTCAATACAGGGTAAGTAAATTTCACCAGTAAATGTGTTGTCACTCACTTATTCCTCATATTTTGTCCCTCATATTAGTTGTATTGTAATAAATATCTTAATCCATAAGTACTCATTGAGTATCTCTACATATCTCCACATTAATATAGCTTAAAGTATCTATATAGTTTTATTTTGATATGTTATCAGAGCCATTAAGTGCATGCAAATTCTCTTAACATGATCACACATTAGAACTGTAAGATCACACAAAAAAAGAGACTATTTAGCCATATATTTATATGATCACTTAAAAGAAGAGTCCTGATACGTGAGGCGATCAAGTGTTTAGCATTGGTGACATGTCCAATAAGGCCATTGATGCCCATGGAATCCCTGTACCTATTAATTAGAGTTTTTAGGTTTTCCAAAAATAAATAAAAAATTAAATAACCATATTCATTTTCTGCAACAAATAAATCTTGCAAAAGGCAGATCGTGTATTGGCGTTCAAATCTGTTAGCAAGATACTCACTTTTGCTATGTTTTTTTTGCCGACAGAGTATTGGGGTTCAAAATTAATATAGTTCCACTATACTGTTGCTGCAATAGCTTGTTGTAAAATTTATATCGGGATTCATAGTTACTTAACCTGGCAACAAACGGATCCAAGAAATTGAAGAAAATTGGAGTATATAACGAGATGAATGCTATTCATTTTCTCCCCCAACTTTTTCTTTTATTAAAATACATTTCAGAATTTATTTTTATGATTAGAAACGTTTATTTTTATATAATTATTTAAAGATCATTTCTTCAAAAAATTAATTAATTCAGAAATTATTTGATCATGTAATTGTTACAAATAAATTAAAGGTAAATTAAATTATTACTAAGACCGTCTGTTTATTTAATCATAGTTACATGATTAAACGATTTCCGATTTGGTTGATTTTTTGCATAGATGATATTTATAGTTAGATCTAAATATTAAACAATTTCTGTTATGAATTTACATTGTGAACTGAAAATAATAAAAAAGAACATCCGTTGAGAAGGTGTACAGCATTCTCATTTAACAAACAACTAATTAGTAATGTGTGAAAAGGTCTAACTTTTATTGGGTAATGTGGAGCACCAATCGACCTAACAAATATGAATAAACTTTTATTGGGTATTGGGAATCTCTAAGGATGGCCTTGCTTGCAAGGAATGATAAAGAACATCAAAGATAGTCGAGATTCACATATTCTATATCAAAAATATTGAGCTTCGCGTCTGCCAAAACACACATATATATTTTAGGAAGAAATTGCAATACACTCTTAGTGATGACTAGGTAAACCCAACAACACCCATTTATTAAAAAGAGTTAAACAACCAAATAACCAACACCTTATTCAAGCAGAGAACAAAAGGCTATATATATATAGAGATAGAGAGAACAACCAAACAAATTCATAGTGGCACTGGATCGATGAAAAGTGAGGCAACACTATCTCTGGTCCTTTTTCCAACACGTGTGAAGCCATCTTCTCTTTTGTAAAGGAAATCAGCTGCTCTTGTTAAATTGAGAACACGCATTAGGACAAGCATTGGCACATCAGTTGGTTTTAGCAACCCCTCGTTTATATCCTTCCATGAATCCACAATTTGCTTGTCAAAAACATCAACTGCCTCTTGCTCTGACACCCCATATTGTTTCATGTAGCAATCAATACAAGAAGCAGAGTGTCCTCTCTCTTTCTCAAACTTCAAATATAGAACCCAAAAGATGTGTTAGTGTATATGCACATTTATAATGGTAATTAGAATCTCTTATATTATATACACACACATTATATACCTTATTGGTAACAATGTCATCCATGAGCCTAAAAATTGTATTGGAAGCTCTAACAATTTTGGGGTCATTAAACAACCACTCAAATGCCTCCTTTGTTACAACATCATCTCCCATCCCAAGTAAAGATATGGTTGTCAGAAATGTGTAACCGATAGAAACAGTTGCAACACGCATATACTCTTCAATGCTTGGAATGCGTCCTTCGTGGAACCATCGAGCCTCGTCCAAATAGGATCGAGCTTGATCTTTCATCTGATCAGCCATATATACATGCATATATATGTTAAATCAGTGTAAAATATTAAAAGCAAGAGCAATTAAGTTAATTAAAGTTTGTGCATCGTATATGCATTACATACAGCTTGTTTTGCATAGTAAACTCTATATGCTCTTCCTTCCTTTACCATCTCTTCCTCAATTTCATTGTAAAGGGTAAGAAGTGCATGATAAAATATTTGCATATAGTCTGGGAGTTTATCCATGCAATTGATATCCCACCTGAAACATATATTGTAAAATATATATAAGAGTTTTGCAATGATAAAATATTTGCATATAGTCTGGGAGTTTATGCATGCAATTGATATCCCACCTAAAACATATATTGTAAAATATATATAAGAGTTTTGCAACAGATTATAATTAAATTTTTAAATCAACTAAACGGCATTAATTTAACGATTTTGTTTGAAACCTGTCAATTGCTTCAGTGAAGATCACGAGTTCTTCAAATGTTCCAAATGCATCGTAGATATCATCCAAGACTGTTACCAAGATACTAAATTTTGTCATGATTTTTCTGCCGACTGAGTATTGGGGTTCAAAATATACTCCTAAAATCCAAAAGTACAACTCCACCTTCCTATCTCTCGCAAAAGGCAACTTATTTTCAAAGTCTAGTTCTTTCCACCACCTAATAAAACAAATAATTTCAGTAACTTAATTAGTATTGTGCACCTTGAAAATTAAACTCTTTTATGTTCACATAATTAAAAAATCACTTGTGTACCTAGTAATCTCACTCAACTCGTCTTTGTGTAAAGATTGAACAAGATTGAAATCTAACATCGCAAGTTTCAGTAAAGCTTCATTATGTGAAGCTGTTTGTTAGTAGATTGATATGTAATGCCTGGCATATAACCTCTCCAGACTTTTCCGCAGAGGTCTCTCTAAGGCTTGAGCTATTTGTACAGCAAGTGGATAACCCATATGACTCTTTGCGGACTCAAGATTATTGGTGGTAAAAACAAGAGCCTCCTCTAGTATATCTTCTCCATGAATTCTTAGATGTGTTGCTTCATAGAAACTTAGTATACCGGACACATTGTCAATTAAGCAGTCTTTGAAGGAACCATTTGCAGATTTGAACTTGTTGAATATATCTGCATAATTATTTTCAAAATTAAAATGGACAATATATATATAAAAGAAAAGTTGGCCATATTACACACATTAATTTGATTAGTGTGCATACATATTACATAGACATTAATTCCTTAATTTAACGTGCGTACCACAAGAAACATTATATCCATGTTGTCTTAGTAGCCGAATAGCAAGAGCATCATTGTATAGATCACCATCATCATAAGAAACATTATATCCATGTTGTCTTAGTAGCCGAAAAGCAAGAGCATCATTGTATAGATCACCATCATCATTTTCAGGATCACGATATGTAGCATGAATATGTTGGAGTGCTTCTACTATTTCTGTTTCAAAATGATATGCCACGCCAAGGCGTTGGATTGCATCAATTAATTTGAGAAGCTGTGACGAATCAGCTGCAGTGTTGAAGACTTCCCTCCTCACTATTACTTTCAGTTTGTCGACTTCTTGTTGCTTATTGGCATGAACCATCTGCAGCAAATAATTGAATATAGTATATGTAAAGCATGCTATATATATCTAAAAACAGAAAGAAAAAAGACAGTGTGGAATATTAATTTTGAAGAAATAATTAATTTGCATGAGATTATTAATCACGTACAATGTCTTGGGAATTATTGTTGATGAAGCGATCTCCCCAAATGCTTGGTTGGAAATTTGCTGTCCGCCGAACAATTTGAGTGGCTGCTGGACTAGCTTGGATAGACATGGTTTTTTGTACTTGTAGCTTAGCTTGTATTGTTATGCTTCAAGCTTTGCTCTGCTGGTAATTTGCTTAAATGATCATGTACGTGTAGTGCATGTATATATAGACTTATCGATCAGGTATGAATGAATTTCTGACGTTCGCTGATAAGTATCTAAAGTCAACAATAATTTCCACGTTTTCTGTGAGGCATGCATATATATATATAAAAGGAGGGGTCCAAAAATCTTTATAAACATTTATATGAGGATATTATTTTTTATTGTGGGAAAACAGTAATTCTACACATTCTCATATTTTCAAGCATATTAAGCGGCACTCTTTCATCACTTGAATTTTAAATAATAACATTTTAAGATTAAGCCTGCCCAAAATTTGAGCTAAACATACAAATCAATTTGCTTTGAGCTACCACCCAAAATCTGAGCAATAATCTCCATGAGGGCCCGTGGGCAAGTGGGCGGTTCTCCGTTGTTGAGTGCCATATCATGTTCGTAATTTTCTCACGAAATATTGGGCCATTGGCTGGATTTATAGAGCACTAGACTTTTGGCCGCGCATGTAAATATAACTTTTTAATTATTTAGTATTATTATTTTTTAACTAATTATTTTAAAAGTTTTTGTAAACTTTATAACTTTCCACTCTCTATAAGGTGTTGGAGTGTTTGTATTTTTATTTCTTAGTTTTTTTTAATGGTTTAATTTTACATTTCTACCTTTTAATTTTATTAGATTAGTTTAATTTAATTCTTTAGTCTAATCAAAGATTATTTAGAAAAACTATAATTTGGTGAAGCTTGTAATACCAAATTCTTCTCCTGACTTTATAATATTAAAGATTAAAGATTAAAACTATGTTTAATGCTAAATTTGTCTTTGCCTTTTCCTCTTCAATTATTGGTGAATCATTAGGAAGAACATCTTTTATTTTCTCTTCAAAACACGTGTTATTAACTTATTATTAAATTGATCCAATTTAATCTCAGTTTTTCGAACCAAAAAAAAAAAAAAACCTTCACTTCATTCTTAATAAAACCGACTTCAATGTCTTATGTTCTTTCGTCCTGCTTTTGAGAAGTTGGGACTGCTTGATCAGACATGTTTATAGGGAAAGAAATCGTTTTGCTGATTTCTTGGCTTCTTTAAGCCACACAATTGTTCTGAGTATGCTGTTTTATGCCCAGCCCTCCTTAGCTTGTACTCAAGTTTTATTTGAGGATTGTATTACACTCAGTTTGTGGGTGGGTAAGCTGCTATGTTTGGGCCTTTGACTTTCCTATTTACCCAAAAAATAAAAAATAAAAAAGGCCATAGGGGCAAAGGGCCTTTTTTCAAGTTTTTATACCAAATTTGCTCCTTATCAGTTCATCACCCTTCTCTACACTTGCCACATTTCATGTAATTATAGTTAACTATTAATCACTTCCATTCTTACCCTTTTCTCCCCACTGCCAGTTTCTATTATTGTTGAATTTTTCATTGGTGACCGGTTTATTGAGTATAACATATTCAACTCTCCGAATAAAAGCCGTACATGCCATTTAAGAGAAGAAGCCAAGCAATGACTCACTTTGATAATAAACGCAACTTCAAAGTCGCCTTCAAATTCTCTGAATAACATATATATTGAGAACAATTAATTGTTATTAGGCCAATAGCTAGTAGGTTGACTGTGTGGGTTATATTTTTGTGGCTCATGTCCGCGTTTCATTCCAATGGCGATGCAGTTGAACTAGAAACTGCAGAGAATTAATGAAAGGAAGAAAGGGGCTATAGAAACAACCTCACTAATAGATTAGGACTTCATTCAATCAAAAAACTGCCCTAAAACCATCTTACTTGGTACTTATAGAGAAAGAAATAAAGTAGTAAATAGACATAAATAACAAGTTTCTAGGCACAGCTCAACAAACATATTCCGAAAGTTATTAACTTCTTTAATCTTGGAACATGATGGGGCTTTTATTTTCTCTCTTTGTCCGATCCTTGGCTAAGCTAGGCTCACTTGTTACGTACTCCAGAATTAACTCCTATAGTGCAGATGGATCACCCTCATCAAATGGTGACTTTGAATTGTTGTATTTATCATGGTTGAAATGATGAATAATTTGCTTGGCTGCTTATCTAAAATGGCATGTCTTGTAAGTCCAGTTTCGTTTTCGGAGAGCTGAATATGTTACTTTAAACAACAAGCAGAGAATCTGAATTTAGTTAAAACAGTGCAGTGACACTTGTAGGAGTAACTATATATGCAGTGTAAAATTTTATTTTTGTTTTTTTTCCTATTTTCTATATATTTCTTAATAGGTTTAATAGTTTTATTAATTAAATTGCATTTGAGTGTTTTAAGGAATACTTAAGTACATTTTAGAATATTAATAAATTTAAGATTTAGGATTAGCTCAAAATTAATTTTTTCCACTACTGACCTATTCTTTCTCATGTTGATGTTTCAGCTTTTTCAGTAATATTATGGACGCACATTACTATATATAATTGTGAGGTTACAGCGAAATGCTCCTTTATATGGCCAACTATATACGCGCATTCAAAATATATGTCCAAACATTTTTTTCTATTTGCTACGTCTTTTTGGGTCGAAAATAATAGATTTGGATTCTTTAGATCTTGTTTGTATTATAAATGTGTAATATATATTTAAAATTTTTTATACATAGTCATTTGTACTCAAAAAGTACTGCAAATTCATTTTCTTAATTGTAAATAATAAATATATTATTGTAATTAAAATCAAGTAAAAATAAAAAAAGTTAACCAAAAGAATTAAAACTCACAAATTTAATTTTTAGGTAATATCAACTTTGTCACAATCATAAATTAATTTTCAGACAACAACGTATTTAGTTTTCCGGTAATATCAACTTACACTCAACTCAAAACAACTTTATAGCACTATGTAGACAAATTTAATTGTAAATAATTTCAATTTTCATATACAATTTCTGACGTCGCAGAATTAATAAAAGATTACCAGCGTAATCCTTACAAAGATAAAATTCTGGAATCCACCAAGAAAGATGAGAAAACTCAAGTTTATTAAAAATTATCAAAAGTACCAAAATAACTTAGAAAAATCCTTAAATACGTTTCCAGCAACCTTAGGTCAAAAAAACCACATAGATAAGGCCTATGGGCCAAAACGAACCCAAATAAAATAAAGACATAGAATAGTTCAAAACTTTAAACGCAGTTTTGAGGCCCTAAATGACCTCAGATGGCCGAAAAAGCCTATTACTCGCAGTATTAGCTGTGAGTTGCAATCGTCTCGAGATTCCCTTCAATTTGATATATATAAATCGACCATATTCGGACTCCAAAACCCCTCCAAATAAACAGTAAAATTCAGTTTTTGCCTTTTTGTAAGTTTCGGCGCTCCAACTGCTCTTCGAACCTCACTGCCAACCGCTCTATATCAGTTTCAGTTTTTACTGTAGTTTTAGTTTTCAATTTTAGTTATGGAGAACGCTCTTATAAAATCGCTTGACATAGTTAACAAACTAAAAAAGTCACAGTTTCAATTTGGAGTTTTAGTTTGCATTTTTATTTTACAATTTCAGTTCATAATTTCAATATTTTTCTAAATTTGAGTACTATTATTCAAAATAAAAATAATATATATAAAAAGACGTGCTTTTTGTTACATTGGATGCTCTAAAGCGAGTTGGAGTGCTAATTCCATTAATTACCTCATTCTTCATCACAATCACTTCAAATAATCCAATGGCTACCATTCTCCATCATTTAGTTATTCATCGTCTTATCTTCATGCACACTATGAAGTGGTGGAGAAGGCTAAGTAAATAATATCAATTCACTCATAATCCAATAAAGCTTCGGCACTATGCAAACAAAATTAATTGTAAACCATTTCAATTTTATTTAATTATTTTTTCCATTATAAGAATCAGAAATGCATTCTGTTCTGTATTGTTTTCATCGATGCGAGTATTCATTCGTTGGTCTAGATCAGCTGAAATCCTGCACCCATTTTTAACTATCAAAACTAATGGGACACAAACTGGTTCTTTACAGAAGCATTCTTGTTTACTGGATCTATATACTAACTAAAAAGGAAAACCAACTACTTATGATTTTAAATGAAGTGTATTACGCAACAAATTGATGGATCTCTTATAAATTGTAAGGTCCAGTATATGCTAATTCACTATTCTCTCCAATATTGTTACTTTAATTATCAAAAGCCACAGTTTACATTTTCTCCAACAAAACTCTGACGTAGATGAAAATAGATTTATGATAAACCACATTGAAGTATCCGAATTAAACAATAATTTCCATATGGGTACGGGACTGGCAACTGGGCCCTTTCACGTTTTTTGAGTGGCATATATTTTATAGGCAGGATTTAGAGCATCCATATATTTTATAAGCAGTTGTCCTTTGGGCAGGTTGGATAGACTATGATTTGTTTGATGTTGGTCCAGCATGATCTCCTTAATTTCCTCTTAAAAACATGAATTTGATCCTAGTTAGATTATTCTAAAAACAAATCTAACGTACGTAGGTGTATGAAAACGGCTCTCAGGTCATTAAGAAATTAATTCAGACATGAGGGGCAAGTGGGTGCTTTTCCTTTGTTGAGTGGCATATCATTTTCGTAATTAATTTCCTCACGAAATATGTGCTTAATTTGTCTTTTCCTTTTCTACTTTAGTGGTGAATCATCAGGTCCTTATCAGGAAGATCTTTCATTCCCTCTTCAAAGCTTTTATAATTATTAAATTGATCCAAGCTGTAAGCCGCGAGAGGACCCAACTCTAGCACAGATCTAGTCCTATTCAATGAGAGAATAAAAGGGAATTGAATCTCACCTGTTCAAACCTACTCATAGTAGCAATGGATTCATACAAAGTGAAGCACACTATCTTTCACTACTTTTCCCACACATGTGAAACAATCATCCTCATTGTAAAGAAAATTAACCGCTCATTATAAATTAGGAATACGTATAAGGATGGCTGGATACTATTTGCGCATGTGTATTGAAATGAATAAACCAATTTGAATCAAACCTATAGCAGAAGTGTGCAACGGAACTCCCCAACCCATTTAAAGCGGCCTATTCATGCTTCGTGCTGTGCTTGAGCAGGTCCGTTTAATAATCGAGTCGGGCATATAGTCGTGCCAAGTCAGGTTGGCCTGATTAGTTAATTTTAAGTACCTCTTGCTCCGAAACCCATATTGCTTCATGTAGGATACAAGAAGCAACGTTCCCTCACTCTTTCTCAAACTGCCAAAGTATAATTCAAAACATTTAACTAGAATCCTATTCTACACACACATATGCCAAAGTTTGGGGTCATTGAAGACCGTTGTTCCATAGAAGCTATTGCAACACACATATACTCCTATTAGTTACCGCTTTTGTTTAATAGAACCTGTTGCAACACACAATATTACTCCTATTGTTTACAGCTTCTATTGAACAACGTTGTTCGAACAATGACCCCAAACTTCCTAGAGCTTCGAATACTATTTTCAGCTGTTTTACGAATAATGTTGAAATGACCCGTGACTGTGAGCTTCATCTAGGCCAAACATGTTGAATGCTCTTTCTTCCTTTACCATCTCTTCCTCATGAGTTCACACATCCAAAAGTGTTTGCTAAAATATCTACATATAATCAATTTGGAAGTTCATCATGCAATTGACATCCCACCTTAAATTTTTTAAGCATCAGTTCCAAATTGGATGTGCCAATTGATGTCTAGTAAATTCATAGAGTTCGACTAATATGAGAGACAAAACATAAGAAGGGACAAGTGAGAGACAATAGTACATTTAACATGATTGTAAATTCAATACAAGATTGAAGTAATTAAATTTCCTCCTTAAATGTATTGTCCCTCACTTAAAGTATCTATAGTTTGGTATTCAATATGTTATCCACTATGCACCTGAAATTTGATACCCATAAACCAAAATGGGTATCAATTTGGCAATCACTCACTGCTATGGGCTGAAATCTGATAGTCAAAATGCCCATCAGCCCAATTTGATTGTGAAATTTGGGTATCACAAAAAGTGATACCCAAAAAGCTGGCCCACACTTCATTAATGGAAAAGTAGGAGAGAGAAACCGGCCTGCATTGCTGACAGGCGTGAGCCCCACGCGTTGTGTGCTGTCAGCTGAAGCTCCATGTTGGCGCGTGAAACACACGGGCGGCTCTGATGACAGAGCTGTTGCAAGATGGACGGTGGGCATTAAAGATGACAGAGCGTCTTGAAGATGATTGTAACGATGAGCCAATAGACGTAGTGGCCAGCACTAGGAGGGCAGAACAAGAATATGATTCTGTAGAACCATGTGAAATCAGAGGTGAGGCACTCCCATTACTAGAGCTGCTTGCTCGGAGGAGATTGGTCTAGTCAAGAAATGAAAATGCATCCCTGAAAGCCAACCTCATTGAGCACATCTGGATTCGAGAATGAAATCCACCAAATGTTTGAATGCCTCAAAGACTTTAGTTGTTTTAGTTGTGTGGTTTTCGTTATGCGTTCTTTGTGTGTTTTTTGTGTGTTTTTCGTGTGTACCTTTTATGAAATAAAATAAATTATGTTGTATTCCTCGTTTTTGAGTGATAATATATATATTTTTAATTTAGGTAAACAAATAAAATATTCAAATATAGTCAATATTGACCTTAAATTAAAGATCTTTTTTAAATATAACTAATGGTATAATTTTCATAAATATTTAAATTATAAATTATAAATCATTTAATCCATAATAGGCATAATTTAATTAGATACAAAATCTTGATACCCAAATATGAGTATTAGCACTATAGTGAAACTGATACTCAAAAGACACTATTCACAATTAGATACAAAATCCTGATACCCAAATATGAGTATTAACACTATAGTGAAACTGATACCCAAAAGACACTATTCACACACCCAAAATGACATTTGGCTATCAAAATATGGCTTTGCCATAGTAGAAGGCCTTAAGTGCGTGCAAATTCTCTTAACATGATTACTATAAAAAACATGGATAATAGTCAGAAAGGGGTAGTAATTGGGCACTTTAGTCCCTATTGTACAATAGCCACATTTTTTTATTAAAATCGAGGTACTTTAGTCTTTATTTCCCAATTGCCACCCTTTTTGAGCAACTAATAAGGATGACTATTGTCCATATCTGTTGTAGTCTCTTATTTTCCTTAACATTGATTGAGAACAAAACGAGTGAAATATGCAGATATACAAAAATCGAGGTGAAATTTTTAATTTCAGAACCTTAATTGGAAGGTGAACAGGATATAAGTCTATAGGGATCAATAATACGTAAAAGTCTGTGAGGATTGATATTATTGATAAGGGTCTGAAACATATTTTTATTTAATCTTAAATATGCATCCTATTATTTAAAAAGAAAATTATAAAGACAATTTTACTCAGACACTATATATCTGGCTATATTTCTCACATATAGAGAAATTAATTATATGAAAGTGGCACCGGATCAACAAACAGTGAAGCAACACCATCTTTCATCACTTTTCCAACATGTGTGAAGCAATCATCCCCTGTGTAAAGAAGGTCTACTACTCTTGTTAAATTAAGAAAAAGCGTCAAGATAGGCATTGGCACTGCAGTTGGTCTAAGAAACTCCTCGTTTATATCCTTCCATGAATCCACAACTTGTTTGTTCAAAACATCAACTGCCTCTTGCTTTGAGACCCCATATTGCTTCATGTAGCAATCAATACTAGAAGCACAGTGTCCTCTCTCTTTCTCAAACTGCTTACATATGCATGCATAAACAAAATTCAAAAGAATATAATTAATAATTTGTAAGATTATATATCGATCTATCTCTAGCTTGCTTATACAGTTATACATATATACGTACGTACGTACCTTGCTCGAAACAATGTCATCCATGAGCCTACCAATGGTATTCGAAGCTCTCAGAATTTTAGGGTCTTTTCGCAACCACTCAAATGCCTCCTTCGTCCCAATATCTCCCATGACAACTAAACATACAGTTGAAATAAAGGTGTAACCAACAGAAGGTACGGCAACTCGCATATACTCCTCCATGCTTGGGATGTAGTCTTCGTGCAACCATCGGGCCTCAGCAAAGTAAAATCGGGCTTGAGATTTCATCTGTGTCATATATACATATGTTAAACCAATTTAAAATAATTAATTGCGAACATTAATAGTTGTATTAAATTAAGGAAAAGTTTTGTGTAGCTTTTTATACTTACTGCTTCTTTCCCATAGTAAACTCGGTAAGATCTTCCTTCCTTTACCATCTCCTCCTCAATTTCATTGAAAACATTCACAATTATACGATAATATACTTGCATATAGTCTGGGAGTTCATCCACACAGTTGACATCCCACCTGAAAATTGCATAAACCATATATATTCACCTTATTTATTAATAAGCATATATAACGTAGGAATTATATATATATATACACACCAAATTAATAAAAAATTTCGGTAAAAAGCAATGATTTGCTTTTTCAAACCTCTGAATTGCTTCAGTGAAGATCTCAAGTTCTTCAAATGTACCGTATGCATCGTACATGTCATCCATGACCGTTAGCACGGTCATTACTTTTGTTAGAAGTTTGGTCGCAACAAGGTGTTCGGGTTGATAACATCCTCCCACTGTCCAAAAGTACAACTCCACAATTCTATCTCTGGAAAAAGGCAACTTCCCTTTAAAGTCCACTTCTTTCCACCACCTAAATAATATTGGTGCACTTAATAATTAATTAATACACATATGTCTCTTATGTTCACATAAATATCAAAAGACATACCTAATAATCTCACTAAGTTCCTTCTTGTGCAAAGATTGCACAAGATTGAAATCTAACTTCGCAAGTTTCAACAAAGCTGTATTATGTGAAGCCTCCTCTTCGTAGATTGAAATGTAACGCCTGGCACACAACCTCTCTACATCTCTTCGTATTGGTCTTTCTAAGGCTTGAGTTATTTGTTCTGCCAGTTGATAGCTTACATGGGTGGTTGCAGACTTGAGATGAGTGGTGGTGAAAACAAGAGCCTCTTCTAGTATATTTTCACCATGCACTCTGAGATGCGTTGCTTCATAAAAACTTAGCATGCCCGAAACATCAGCAATTAAACATTCTTTGAAGCTACCATTTGCATAGTTGAACTTGTTGAATACATCTGCTTGATTGTCAAAAAATGGGCACATATAAGAAATAAAATACCAGTCGACAAAAAGTCATCACTCACATTACACTTCACATAGATTAATTAATACGACCTACCACATGAAACGTTATATCCATGTTGTCTTAGTAGCCGAAAACCAAGAGAAACATTGTATAGATCACCATCACCAAGGTCATGATGTGTAGCAAAGATACGTTCCAGTGCTTCGTCAATTTCTCTTTCAAAGTGGTATGCCACGCCAAGGCGTTGGATTGCATCAATTAATTTCAGCAGATGTGAAAAATCACTTGCATTTGTGAATACTTCCTTTCTCACTACTAATCTCAGTTGGTCAACTTGCTGTTGCATATGGGCATGAGTTCTCTGCAGCCAGCAACAAATTGAGTGGATGAACATAAACATGTGAACACGTTTTGAGAAGAAGTAACATGCATGATTGAAATATTTAATGCGTATGTTGTTAATTATAACCCAAAAAAAAAAAATTAACTACAATAAGAAATAATTTATTAGTTTGCATGAGATGGGTATTACAGTGTCTTTGGACTCATCATAGTTGCAGAACCGATCCCCCCAAATGCTTGGTTGAAACTTTGCTGTCCGCCGAACAATTTCAGGCTTAGCATTTTGAAGAACTGATTGAACCGCAGCTGGAGTGGCTTGGATAGACATGGTTTACCTTACTGCTATGCCTCGATGGAGCCTAGCTTGCTATTAGGTGTGAAGAACATTGCTTATACGATCATCTATATATATAGGCAAGGGAGGGGGACATATAGGCTTATAGTCCAAATTTAGAGAGTTAATCAAACTCTGATGTACATTATTAGCAGGTAGATTATTATTAATTAATAGGATTTCTGCTAGGATCATAAATTTATATTCCAAATGTAGTGTATTAGTATTGTACTTGTCAGAAATAAATAGTTTAAGTAGGCTTAGATATAAATTTGTGAGACACTTCTACTAATATTTGATATTCAAATTTGAGATACAAATTTTAAATTATTAATAATATTCTAATTAACTACGTAAATTAGGCAATAATTTCCATGGGTAGGGCCCATTGGGGCAAGTGCTCTTTCACGTTTATGGAGTGGGTAGCCTTTTCATTTGTCACGTAAGAAATGTTTCCAACGTTTGTATTATTTTTAATAGTTAAAAGTTAAAACCATCCATATTTTCGAGGATATTCACGTGAGTCGTATGTTTAACCAAATAGGATTGCAGCTTGGCATGACCTTCAATGCAATTATGCAACTCGATCAATAATTCAATCGTTTACTTTTCAATTAAGTCTCTGTTAAAGTTAAAACAGTCAAAAATTTACTTAAACAAAAGTAAGAATAATTAATTCACCTACTAACTATCCCTTACTTCAGAGTCCTCTCTTTCATCTATTTTCAATTTATAATATTTGTCGAGAGAATAATTATTAAGGTTGAGTTTTGTCTAGCCCACACTAGACCTGGCAAAAGCGTACACGACCCGTTAACCCGACACGAAACGACACGAAAATTTGTCGGTTTGGGTCCAAGGTTCTCAGACCCGATTGATATCAGTGCAGACCCGTTAACGACCCGTTAAAAAACGTGTCGGGTCGTGTCAATTCGCGGATGACCTGGGTGACCCGTTAAGACCCGTTACTGTGTAAGGGTAATTTCGTAATTTGAGTTAAAAGCATCAGCTTAACCTAACGTTTCAGAATTTCATCACTCATCTTCATCTTTCTGCCGCCTCCTCACTCCTCTCTCTCTCGATTCCTCTGATTTGAATCCAGCTCTCTTTGATTTCCTCCATCACCATGGCTCCAACTCCAAGCCTCCATCTTTGAGCCCTCACCCAGTCACCCATATCTCTGATTTCTTCCATCACATTCACATCAAAGGGAGGAGCGGTAGGAAGGAAGCAGCCCTGCCATGTGCTTTCCGAAACGGACGGTAGTCGACTTTAGGCAAACAGAGGCGCTTACCAGCGCACTCCTGCTTGAAAGCAGCAAAGGGGGATTACGAGCTAACAAGTACTTAGAAGAAAGAAGAGTTTTTGAAATG
>QANT01000303.1:0-48612 GCA_003254885.1 Purshia tridentata
AGAGTCCTTTACTATAATAGGTCTTGTGCCATTGCACAACTTGCACTGCATTAGAGTATTTGGGAACATAAAATCTCCATCCTACTCTCACCACTTAAATGATGCGGCATTCAAAGTCGGGTGGCTTTAAAACCTTAAAAGTGTACTTTGGTCTATTATTATTTAATACTATTATTTGATGACAATAACACTATAGTTTACAAAGAAAAAATAAATAAAAAGGCTAGTTTTCGATGGGGATGTCAAAAGTGGACATCTTTCACTAACCTTAAAAAATACATAAAACGTAACTAACAAAATAAACTAATATTTAATGAATTCTAATGTTTTTCTATAGCTTTAAAGTGGCAAGTGGCAAGTGGCAAGTGGCAAGTGGCAAGTGGCAAGTGGCAAGTAGTTGAGAAATGTAAGTTGTGGCATTAGTTGACTCAAACTATACACAATAATACAATATCCATTTGTTAAAAATAAATTTTAAACAACATTTAAAAAAATTATATATACATTATTTCTGATATATACGGGAGATGATGTGGCGATATTACTGACTTTTCAACCTTGTGTAATATTCTCGAATCTTGACTTTTCAACTATTTGGCCATAATTATTCAATTATGTGGAACGACAAATGATAAAATAGTAAGTAGATAAATAACTAAGAAGAAACCTAATTCGTGCTAGTTTTGGTAACATTTGAAATTCATAAAGAACAAAACAAACACAGTAGAATGGTTCGAATGAATGCAGACCCAAAGAGCAACATAAAGCTGATAATAGAATGACAAAGATATAGATGGTGATTCCCGGAAGCATATCACTGGGATTTTCTGTTAATCGAGATAGGGAGCACACTGCACAACTCTGCTTCTCTAACTTTCACCTATCGAACATCTCTCATTCCCAGGCTAGCATTTGACTTTTCTCGAGGTAATTTTCGCTATTTTTTTATTTTTCTATCTGGGGTTTTTTAAGATTCTTTGTCCTTCGCTGATTTCCCTCTATGGGGTTATCTAATTGTTTAGTAATTATCATTTAAACTGATGGGATTCGTTTTCATTCTTTGATTTTTGTGTGGAAATTGATCTCCGGTGTGGATTGGGTTTGGGTGCCCCTGCTTGAGAGTTTTAATACGTGCCTTTTATGGAAAATGGTTCTTTGATTTCTGGGTTTTCCGAACCCACAATATATAGTTATCAGACTCAATTGAGTTGTGGTATAGTTTCTTCTTGAGACTCAAACATGAGGTGTCTAAGATTTTAAAGTTCCATTTTCTTCTTCCTTGTACCCAGTAAAGTTCATCAATTGATATTAGTTACTTTCTTCATTCAATGTGGTGTATTCCAGTATAGTGATTCATGCATAAACCCTTCACTCTTATCTTCTCTCATTGATGAAATTTGACTTTTTGGAACAATCGATTGAAAAGGGTTTCTCATTTTCACTTTACGTTTTTCAGATACTACTTTAGACATGCACCAAGAACATGGATCAACATCGATATAGTGGTTGCGCTTTCATACATATACAATCACCAATTACTTGCTTGCTCAAACATGGCTGTGGTTGCTTGGTGTTGCATTTTGGTACCATTTAATATGCACCGACATGGACATTGTCTTCTTCCAGATTCTGGATTAGCACCCAAAGCAGGGTGAATAAAATCCAATGGAAGAGTCACGATCCCCTTTACTTCCTTCTGATCTTCCAGAATCCACCTCTTCTAATCATACTGTAAGTGTTCACTTTTATGCAAATGGAATTCGTGGGTCGGCTGGTATTCAGGAACTGAAGAAGAGAGGTCATGGAAGTCGTTCTTGGATAAAGATTGATCCGTTTGGGAACTCAAACATTTTGGAGCTTGACAAGGCTTCTATAATGAGACATTGTTCTTTGCCTGCAAGAGATCTCCGACTTTTGGACCCTTTGTTCATTTACCCTTCTACAATATTAGGAAGGGAGAAAGCAATAGTTGTTAATCTTGAACAGATCAGGTGTATAATCACAGCTGACGAAGTTATCCTGATGAATTCCCTGGATGGATGTGTTGTTCAGTACAAGTCTGAATTGTGCAAACGCCTTCAGTCAAACAAAGATCAATCTGGTTAGGAAACTAATTCAACCTAATACCTGATGGCCTTTATTTGCTTTAGGGGTTTACTCATAATTTTCTCATTTATATGAGTGATAACCTTTTTTTGCCATTCCCAAAAAAATATCATATTTTGTTATTTGGCAGGAAAAAGGGTTTCCCCTAAGTGACAACTTGTTCTCTTCCAAAATTTAAGCTTTTTTTTCTTCCTAACTTTTTTAATCATCAAAGTAAAACTAAATGTTGAATGCATTTCTGACATCGAGTCTAATTTGATTCAGATGACTTGCCTTTTGAGTTTAGAGCATTGGAGCTCGCTTTGGAACTGACTTGCATGTCTTTAGATGCTCAGGTATCCATCTCTCTTCAGCACAAAACTTTCAACGAAATTTAGTACATGCTGCATTTATGTTTTAGATAACCCCAGGAAATTCCTTTGTTCACTACTTCTGGAGGTATAGTTATCACCAAACTGGTAAAGTCCTTAGTCATGTATATGTTATCTTTCAGAACTATCTATATTTGAATTATGAGTTTTTAGACCATATGAAGAAAAATTTGAACAATACTAGGAAAATGAAGCAGGAATCGTCATCAGCACAAATCCATTACATTAATGAAGTTCATTAATATGATAGGTACAAGAACTGGCAATGGAGATATACCCAGTGCTGGATGAACTAGCAACATCTATTAACACTCTTAATCTAGAGCGTGTGCGTAGGCTGAAAGGTCACCTCCTTGCCTCGACTCAACGAGTTCAGAAGGTAAACGATGATATAGTATATTTAGTTTCGTAAGGGTGATTCTATTGGCACCCAATAATTTGCTCTGTCCCTTAAAGGTACTGATATTTTCATTCTACCCTTATTTTTTTCAATTTTTCAAACTTAAAATATTGGGGATGGGGAATGGGAGATATATATATCAGAAATGCTCTATTGTTTCGTATATATAGGGTAAAATAGTATTTATAAAGTTGGAAAAAATTTGGGAGTCTTAGTGAGCAAAACCTTGGGTGCCAATAGAGACATCTGTCTCATAATCTCTGTATGCTTTTCATCTCCTCAATATAATTGCTTTTTAATTTATTCTAGGTCCGTGATGAAATAGAACATCTCATGGATGATGACGGTGACATGGCTGAGATGTACCTAACTGAGAAGAAACAAAGGTCAGAGGGTTATCCCTCAAGTGACCTTGGTTTTCAAACTAACACCTCAGGTGAGGAAAGAGCAGTTTCAAAATCTGCCCCTGTTTCACCAGTGGGGTCAATCGGTGGAGCAATGAAATTGCAAAGGGCTTTTAGCAGTATTGTGGGATCAAGCAGACATGGAAGCTTAATTAGCTCATCTAATAGCGGAGAAAACATTGAGCAGTTGGAAATGCTGCTTGAAGCGTACTTTGTTGTAATCGACCATACTCTCAGCAAGTTGTTATCGGTATGAGATGTTTGTTGTTCAGTGAATATATATATATATATATATATGTTATACATTTATAGTATTTAGGTTTTTAGAGGGAGAGAGATCCTGTGGCATTATCACTCTACTTTTTATTTTTTTTAAGAATTGAGTTATGCCGACACTGTTGAAATATTTATTTCTTGTGTTGTTGATGCAGCTAAAAGAATACATTGATGATACTGAAGATCTGATTAACATTAAATTGGTAAGGAGTGATTTAACTTCTATTTGTCTATTTCATAGATTGCCTTTTTTTCTATATTTCTTTGAATTACTATAATATATGCACAAATGCAACATATCTTAATTCACTCTGTTCATGGACAGGGCAATGTTCAGAACCATCTGATAAAATTTGAGTTGCTTCTTACAGCAGCTACCTTCGTGGCTACAAGTTTTGCTTCTGTTACAGCAGTATTTGGAATGAATTTTGAGTCTTCTGTTTTTGATAATCCATCTACATTCAGTTGGGTTCTTGTTGTTAGTGGTGTTGCCTGTGGGTTCTTGTACTTCTCTTTCCTGATTTATTTTAGGTACAAAAGGATCTTTCCGTTGTAAAGTACATAGAGCAAACTACTTCAATGAAAATGAAGACAGATTCTTTCAGTGAAACTGAATTTTGATTTCTTAAAAAGATAAAAGAAATTGGTTTTTTTTTTTTCTTAATCAAGGAAAAGGAAACACACTTTGACTAGGCTGCTTGCTAAATTTCTTATCTGTTCTTCAGCCTAACATACATTGAATTAAGTTTCTGTAATATTAATCTGTTTTTCATTAGTCCATAATAATAACCAGCAGGTTTTCCTGTCACAACAAAATCAGAAACCAATTCACCAGAAGACTCGGTCAGCCTCCATTCCAACCCCAGTTCTTTTTATTTCTTTTGAAGCCAAACGCTCTTCATAATCACCGCCAATAGTAGAAGCTGAACCCATTACTGAATCACCAAGAATGTCGGATTGTCCATGATCTGTTTCTGATAAACATTCCCTTTCCCTGTGAAATCCAACAATATGATTGGCCTTGTTGATCATCAGGCTTCAAGAAAACAAAATCAATTTCCAGGTTGATGAAGAAGTTTTAGAGAGAATAAAAAAACCCGAAATACTAAGAGAAAACAAGAAATACTGAAGGGGACGCACGCTGGCAACTTATCTAATGAAACGACGGCTTTAATAAATCAAGCCATACAAAAAAGAAGAAGAAAAGGGTGAAGGTCAAATTTATTTTATTTACTCTTCCTTGTCTTTAAAAAATGGTTGGGTGTTTCTAAGGAAAAACAATAATATGAATCCAAAAGAAAAGAATACCATTGTCTTGTTTAGTTGTTTGCCAGGCTAGAGATGCATTGGGATGCTTTTCCAGTGGTCCTGTTGGCTTGTACAGTATTACCTGTTTTCTATTTTAACGTTTTTTCCAATTTCGTTCCAAACAAATCGGACGTATAAATTTGGAGTTGGTATGAAAATATCAAGAGTATGAAAATTCAATGGAAATATTGAGAAAAGTTAGATGTAAATTTTGAACGAAATAAAATAAGTTTTGATAATTAACATTGATATTAAATATTGCATCTAATGACTAATATCAGAGTATATCGTCCCTATAAATATTGAGGCTATTATCTCAATATTTGATACTACAAATTATGCAGGTGCATTGAATTGCCACAGGAACGCTCCTGTTATAGATATACATTGTAAGATTTTCATTTTATTCTATACTAACAAATATTTACTTATATACACAGATCATGAATTCATGATGCTAGTGTTGTGCTTGCGCAACTATCGACAGTGCAGGCCAAGATGTCCCTATAATCTCTGGATATTCTGAAAGAGTCATAAACTTGTCCATCCCTGCTCTTCTTGTACTCAAACAAGAGGTTCGAGTGATCAAATGCTGTAAGTTTGAGAAATCCATGATCATAGTCCTTGAAAATACTCCATTTTGTTTGGAGGGTGGTAAAAGTTGACAGGCTTGCTCCTGCACCACCAGCAACCACATGTATCGTTCCATTCAAGCTGCCCTTATAATAGTGCTTCTCTTCATTGGTGCAAATATTCTGTTACAGAGAGACAACAACACACCAATTGTAGAATCTAGATCTAATGGAATGAGGGTTGCGCTTATTTTAATTCAAATCATCAATGCATGAACAAGAGGAAATGTACCTGGTATATGGGACAGGTTCTTTCGTAGTTATGCACATGGCCATAGATGGCAATATCAACCTTGTACTTCTGCCAAAGTTTTTGGAGGTCCTCCCTCCCCATTGGTTCCTCAAATGACCCTTCTTCTGCATAATAGATACAAGAAGAATATCCCAGAACCCGATGTGCCAGAAAGATTAGCCATGGCTGCTTCTGCCTATCGACTGATGCCAAGCAGTGCTCAATAAACTTGTATTGCTCTGTTCCCTCTCTCCAATCATGCTCTGTGTCTGCTATGCAGAAGTGAAACATGCCATAGTCAGTGGAGTACCTGGATTAAGAAACATCATGATCAGAACATAATCTTTCCTAAGCATCTAGAACAAGTGAAAAAGATGATTATTATATACATAAAGGTTACTGTTAAGTAATATGCATATAGATAGGTAAATGTGGTCCTACCAAAACTTAGCCCTGTTCTCAGTGGGAACATAGAACATATTTTCAGCCAACACACCACATTCTCCTCCAGAATCCATGTTCCCATAGAAAGAACCTGATCCTGGCCAGTCACGTTCGTGATTGCCACTGAAAGGAAAAATCGAAAATCAGCAGAATTAGAGAAAGATGGAACTTTTTCTGAAACAAGTTGTCTGATTCAACAATGACAAACCTTGCAATCATGTAAGGAACAGTTGATGCTATTGGCGCAACCTGTGCAGTAAATTGGTCCCATTGTGAAAGGTAACCATTTGCGTAACATATATCCCCAATATGGAAGACAATATCAATGTTTTTCAAGTCTTGAATAAGCTGCTTAGTAGTGTTAAGAGAGCCTCTCTGGTAATTGTTATATTCATTGGAGCCATCAACTTCATCCTGCATAGTGAAGTTAGACGGAGAAAATCAGAAACTACATGAAAGTGTTTGGCCTCCATAACATTACCATAAGGTATTAACATTTTGGGCATCCACAATTGCATTGAATAAAACAGATTTTTTTTTTTTAAAGAAAAGGTAAAAAATGATACATAGTAAACTAGGATTTTGTTTACTATATGTGCACAAATGTTCCAAGAGAGTTCAAACCTTTCCCATGTCACCGAAAATGACTACACGTTGTAAAGAATTTTGGCCGGGATAAGGAGATGCTTTAAACTGATACTCTTGACTCCAAATATATGTACCATTGAACAACCTATGCCCCAGCTTGTACGTATACCTGCAAAAAATTAAGCTTCATATTAACTGGTGACTTATCATTAAATCCAACTGCTAATGGTGAAACTTTTAACATGGTACTCATCTAATAGTTCATGGTTGTATCTTAAAAGTTAAAACTCATATCGTAGGCAAAGTAGCATTGAATTCACTCCTCTTTCAAGAGAATGATATGCAAAATTCTAACATACACTCTGTTTGGCCACAACTCCTTGAGAAAACTAGTGTGTATGAATCCAGGGTCACGCCATCCAACCGTTCTTGCAGGTGCACCTGTGCATGCACATTGACAAGATAAGTTGTAAACCCACAAGTTTTAAGAGGTTTTAACCATACAAACATTAACCCTTTGAGTCTTCATAAACCCTTACATTGTATGAATATTGAGACAGTTGGCAGAGGAGATGTTAAACACGCAGCTGCTTTAACTATTATGAAAATATAATGAATTGAAAGAAAGTTACATACCACACATGCTATTACGATCAAAAGTTTGCGTCCCAGCTGGGGAACGAATATATTCTACTCTTGAACCCCATTCAACAAAAGGTTCTGCCTCATTGATCCCATAGCCACTTGTCCATGTTACAGTCATCTGAGTTTGAGTACAGAACCATATTATTATTACCTGAATTAACTATATTTTTCTTGAAAAAAGTTAGTAGTCATAAAACGTGGGTAAGATAAAGAAAAAATTTAAAAAAAAAACTTGCGTATAAATGAACAGTTTTCGGTGGGAAGGAAAATAAATAGGGTGTAATGAAAACCTGCCCTTAAAAATGCATGCAATAAGATAACCTCCTTGTTCTTCTCATGTGCTATGTGCTTTGAGGATTGCAACTAGGGGAAATTGAACTTACTTCATTCCATTCTTTTCCTTGTGCAATGCGTGGGTAAACTGGTGCATTTGGATTAGAGAAAGCTACAAGATTTGACACCGCCACCACCATTGGCTGTTACACAGAAAAGAAAGAATCAGAAAATTGCAGCATCATGATTAAATCAAAGGTTCAATTGCAGATAAGCCACAGTACTCAGAATAATCATTCATGTGTATGAGAAACACACATGAAAAGCTACCAGAAAAGACAGGAGAATATTAATTGTTGCAAAAGAAGCCTTTTCCAGCTAGATTATAAGCATGCAACAAGATTGACTAGCTGGTTTTTGGATAACAAAGCCAATTCATAAAAATAAAACCCTGATGGACTGATGGTTCAACAGACAAAATTGTTATCACATGACTGCAGAGAGAAATAGCCAAGGCAGTTTTCAGCATACATTTAATAGACCACCAGAAAATAGCACAAAAGAGAAGTCCGATCTCTGGTTGATCAGCTGAAGCTTCAAGAAACCTTTTCCCGTGTCTTTGTACTCAGGAGAGGAGTAATTAGCATACTGATACTGGAAAAGGAAAGAGTTTCATGTCACTTCTGTAGCTCTTTATACGCTTAGAAGGAAAGACAACTGAAGAAGCAATGTGTAGGAAAAATCATCGCAGAGTAGTGCTGGAAGAACCTTAATGGGTGCAGAACACAACAATGGAGGATAAACTCTTGGATTTTCCTCAGGGCAGGTGGAAGCACTGAAAAGGTGAAGTTGAATTTCTTCCAATTAGACCAACACACAGTTAAATTTAGCCACCAAACACAAGAATCAACGAGAAAGAAAATCATTACAAGAGGTCCAAATGTTGACTGAAGCCAAATTTAGGCAAAAGGGCAACACAAGAACATTTTTTTATACCTGAAATTAGCAGGAGAGAATACCCCAATCCAATCATCAAACGACGGGTTATCGGAACCAAATTCCAGCGTCACCCATTCTGTGTCTTGCCCCTAAAACAGTGAAAAAAAACCCATCAGCCCAAAATACACCTAAATACCGGGAAGACCCAATATCATACATGACTATCCATCTTCAAAAGGTGGTGAAGAATTAGAGAGAGTTGATAAAACAAACAAAAAATCACCAAGGCTTACCCTTAATCCTAGAAGTGTAGGAGAGGCTTTAATATAAGCAAGGTCATGAAGAGCAAAGGTTGCCTTATGAATAGAAATTCTTGAAAGAGGCTGCTCTCCATGCGAACTTGCATCTTGAAGGGTGGTTGCAATAACCAACAGAATTGCCCACCTCAGTTTTATATCTTTCATCCCAATCTAGAATCTCTCAGAGAGAAGTAAAGAAATTGAAGTAAGCAAAAAAGAAGAATGTTTAGGAGTTTGTAAGTTGAAGAGGGGAGTGATGTTTAGGAGTTTGTAAGTTGGAAGAGGAGAGTGATGCAGTTGAAGTATAAGATTATGGGTTCCTGAGTTCCAATGATTGCAGCAACTTTGGAATCTGAAGGAAGATTCGACCGTGCTACCATTTTATAGGGCTTTCAGCAAACAGTTCTCTCTGCCTTTAACGGTTTTAACTTTTAGTATTTTACCCACCAAAATTAAAATAAAAAATTAAATAAAAATTAACCCGGCAATTGTTGCTGTTATATTGCCGGGCTTTTTGATGAGCACCGAACGACACTGTTTTGCTTGACGCTGAAGAACGACAAGTAAAATTGATACAACTTCGTTACAAAACTATGATTTTTTTCATTACATAACCATTTTATTTTACGATATTGCACCATATCTCATATTTTTGTTATATTAGAGTGAATCAAATCTTATATCTATCAGAGTCTTAACTCGTTCTACCTACACCTACTACTTGGACTAACTTACAGGACTTCAGGCTTTTCCGTGCATCATATTTAATATACTATCAACCTTACATTATATAGTAAATACTACTTATTTTTGGAAGGAGCATATATATTTTTTTTAAATGTATGAAATAAACTAAATATGAAGAAAATTATCAATAAAACCTTTTATCTTTATACACATTATCCGACGAACCTCTACATTCCCAGCACCCAAAATAACTTACAATGAAGCAGAACACAAAGATGAATTGAAAACCATCCATCAGCATACGCTCAATATTAATTCTCTCATTTCATGAGGTGAATTATCATTATTCGCAACCAGCTTGTTTCAAGAATCAAAATTCAAGATGCTAGTGTGGTACTTGGGCAACTATCGACAGTGCAGGCCAAGATGTCCCTATAATCCCTGGATATTCTGAAAGAGTCGTAAACCTTTCCGTCCCTGCTCTTCTTGTACTCGAACAACAGGTTCGAGTGATCAAATGCTGTAAGTTTGACAAATCCATAATCATAGTCCTTAACGACACTCCATGCTGTTTCAACAGGAGCGAAAGTTGCAAGGCTTGCTCCTCCACCACCAGCAACCACATGTATTGTCCCATTCAAGGTACCCTTGTAATAGTGTTTCTCTTTACTGGTGCAGATATTCTGCAGAAGGAAATAAAATGACTGTTCAATTTTAAGTCAAAGATATATGGATTCAATATGTGGCTGCAAACTCGATTGGTCATGGAGTATCAAGTTTTCAAAACATGTCAGAGTGTAATCATGCCTTAGTATGTAGGACAAATTTCAATGTACAGGGCACAGCTAAACAATGCATAAAAGTAGTGTACCTGGTAAATGGGACATGTCCTTTCATAATTGTGCACATGGCCATATACGGCAACATCAACCTTGTACTTCTGCCACAATTTCTGAAGGCTCTCCCTCCCCATTGGTTCCTCAAATGATCCTTCAGCCGCATAAAAGCTCGCAGAAGAATAACCCAGAACCCGATGTGCTAGAAATATCAGCCATGGTTGCTTTTGTCTATCAACCGATGCTAGGCAGTCCTCAATGAACTTGTATTGCTCGGTTCCTTCCCTCCAATCATGTTCTGTGTCGGCAATGCAGAATCGGAACATACCATAGTCAGAGGAATACCTGGAAAAAGAAACTAAGAACGTTCAAGACTAGTTCCCATCCCTGTTTAATAGGTTGTCTTGGAATTATTCCATACCAGAACTTAGCCCTATTTTCAGCAGGGACATAAAACATGGTCTCGGCTAATACACCACATTCCCCGCCTGAATCCAAGTTCCCATAAAAGGATCCTGAACCTGGCCAGTCACGCTCATGATTACCACTGGAAGAAAATATCATAGATCAGCACATAAGTGATAAGACCAAGTTCAGAAAAGTGATTTTCAAATAAGCAGTGCAAGTGTATTGTAGTGACAAACCTTGCAATCATGTAAGGAACAGCAGATGCTATTGGCTCAACCTGTGCAGTGAATTGGTCCCACTGTGAAATGTATCCATTTGCATAACATATATCTCCAATGTGGAAGACAATGTCAATGTTCTTTAGGTCTTGGATAAGCTGCTTAGTAGTGTTGAGGGAGCCACGCTGGAAATTATTATATTCATTGGATCCATCAGCTTCATCCTGCAAGGTGTAATATTAAATTTTAAACAAAGGACTTAAGAAACTGCTTGTAAGTTTGTTGAGCTGGTGATGATAAAATTAACAAAAATTTGGACACATAAATTAAAACTTACACATGAAGCAGCAAAACTTTGAAGTGAACAAAGATTCCAGCAATTGATATCCAGTTAAAAAAATAAAATAAAAAGCAGCCCATTCATCATAAATTTGAAAAATCAGGAAGAGTGAACTAATAACATGTTTACTTCATGTCATATAAGAAAAATTATTTTATGCTGCATATGGGATATCCAAAAACAGGGGTGTGCGATTCTATGTGGATAAATTTTTTGAAGAGAGCCCAAACCTTTCCCATGTCACCAAATATGACAACACGTTGAACAGAATTTTGACCAGGATAAGGAGAGGCTCTGAACTGGTATTCTCGACTCAGAATATATGAACCATTTGACAATCTGTGCCCTAACTTGTAGATGTACCTACAATATCATCAAGAATCATGTACATGAACAGCTGAATGTTAACAATTTTAAGTATAGATTTTCGCATACTACGATTAATCATGGATGAGTCCCCTTTATACCTATCCTAGTATGCTTTTGAAAGTTGATAGTATTTAAACTTTGGAAAATAAATTGATTATATAATTGAACTAATCAATAGATAAAGAAAATAAAGTTTAGAAGGCAGACCCCTCACAAAAAATTAAAATTTATACAAAATCAAAAGAGCAATGAAATATAATAGAAGAAAATGTTGCATACACTGTGTTGGGCCACAATTCCTTCAGAAAGGCAGTGTGTATAAATCCCGGATCTCGCCATCCAACTGTCCTTGCTGGTGCACCTATGTATATAGCATATACATGGTTAAGATGAGTCATGTGACTCATGTCTTAAATAATTAATAATATATATATGAAAACATTTAGAAGCCTTATCAACTGAAGAAAACAATATAAAAATGACGTATATTGCAAAAGCAGGTTCACATGTGAAGAGAAACACACCACACATGCTGTTTCGATCAAAATTTAGTGTCCCAGCAGGGGATCGCACAAGGTCTCCTCCTTTTGGACCCCATTCAACAAAAGGCGTTGCTTCCATGATATCATATCCACTTGTCCATGTTACAGTCATCTAAATATCAAGTCAAAAAGAAATTACTTCCTTGAGGAGTTGTTGACCAGAAGCTTGTGGACAAAGAACAACATTCCATTTTCCAATGGAAAGAGATGTAAGTGATATTTGGGGGAAAAATGCTGCAACATGATATTCTGTACACCAGGACGAGTATCTCCAAGAAGAAAGTGTACTTACTTCATTCCAGATTTTCCCTTGTGCCAAGCGTGGATAAACTGGAGCTTTTGGATTTGTGAATGCTACTTTATTTGATACTGCCACCAACTTTGGCTATTTTATAAAAAAAATAGATAACAGATTAATAAATTGCAGCAAGGGAAAATTAAGTAGATAGAGAAACAAGCAGCAGTTGGTAGAACAATCTCTCTCTTACGAAATTTCCTAAACCAAAGCCCAAAGGTTAATTTTGACCTCTATTTAGAAAAAGAATGTAAGACAAAGTACAAAGGCAACAGATAACAGCCCTGGGTTCTCTGAAATTTTGTAAATGCAAGAAGCCATACTAGTCATCGACATAACATGCCAGCTATAGAAGAGTAAAAAATACAGCATACCTTTGACAAGCCACCAGAGAATAGTGCAAAAGAGAAGTCTGATCTCTGGTTAATCAGCTGTAGTTTCAAGAAGCCTTTCCCCGAATCTTTGTAACTAGGATTGGAGTAATTTGCATACTGGTACTGCAGAAAATAAAAATAAAAAGTAAAACAAATTTAATATGCACTTCAATTTAAAGCATGCTGGGAAGCCATTAGTCATGGAAAAGCAGCACTGTGCTAACCTTTATAGGAGATGAACACAATAATGGAGAAGACATGCTTGGAGTTTCTGCAGGGCAGGTCGAAGCACTGCAAATTCAAACAAGTTCTTCCAATTTGATCAATGATCTTTAGTTTACTATAAAGCAAGACAGACAAAAACAAAATCATCGGAGAAAAAAAAACCATGTATAGCTTCCACCAGTAGACTTTAGCTAAATAAAGTTCCATTTATTTACTTGAAATTGGCAGGGGAAAATACTCCAATCCAATCATCAATTGAAGGGTGTGGAGAACTGAAGTCCAATGTCACCCATTCTGAATTTTGCCCCTGAATTAATGAGTCAGGAAAAATTGCATCAGTACCAAACACACACCAAGTGCTCAAAAGTATAAATTTTGACAAAATTAAATTCAATGCTTGAAGTGGCACTCAATCTTCAAATGACTAATACTTGGTTTGCTTAGAAGTTCACCTTCAGTCCAAGAAGTGTAGGGGAGGCTTTAACATAAGCTTGGTCATGAATTGCATACACTGTCTTGTGAATAGCAATCTTCGACAAAGGCTGATCTCCATGAGACCTCACCTCCTGAAGGGTTGCAAGAACCAATGTGAATGCAAAGAAGAAAAGTTCCAACTTTCTCATGCTGCCTGCAATATAAGATAGAACCCAGAAGACATTCAATTGAATATTATGGAAAACCCACTTTCTAAATTCATAATATAGTAGCATAAAAGTAAACGGGTAGCTGAAAAACCACAAAACAAGCAAATGGGTATTGAAATTCCAGCAACAACAACACATGATGCAGAACTTAGTTAGGACTGACCTGTCGGACAGATGGTAAGTTGAAGCCTCAAGCTAAAGAAATGTACTGTCTTATTGAGTGTCAACTTGACAAGGCTTTTATGGATGACTGCAAGTGAGCTCTTGCGAATATTTTGAAGAAGATTCCATCTTTATCCAGATTTATATGGCAAGTCAACACCGAATCGCTTAAAAAATGTCCGGGCTTTAAAGCCGACGAAGTCGCAACGATCCGAATCGCTTAAAAAATGTCCGGGCTTTTAAAGCCGACGAAATCGCAACGTCTACATAATATGATAATGCTTTGCTTTGCAAGTGCGGCTGAAGCGAAACGACACCGTTTAATGCCTTTTCTCCTCCGAAGCAGAGAGGTCAAGTTAAAGCAGGCCACTGGTGATGGGCCTTTTGTCTGTGGTGGCCCGGATTATGAAATGGGTTTGTGTGGGTTTTGGAGCTTTGTTGAATTAAAAAAAAAAAAAAAATTACGGAACGTGCAAAACCCTAACCCTATTTATATATATAGATGTATAAAGTTGGTCAAGAAGGTTGTCAAAGCTGTGGCAATATTATAGTTGCGAAGGGTGAAGTCAAACCATTTTCCTGCGGCCAGGTATATACGTACTATCCATGATTAATCGCTTCTCTTCTTATTTCTTTTGGGTGTTAATTATTCCATAATTCCATTAATGTTCTTCTATATATATATATATATATATATAGTTTTGGAGCTTTGTTGAATTAAAAAAAAAAAAAAAATTACGGAACGTGCAAAACCCTAACCCTATTTATATATATAGATGTATAAAGTTGGTCAAGAAGGTTGTCAAAGCTGTGGCAATATTATAGTTGCGAAGGGTGAAGTCAAACCATTTTCCTGCGGCCAGGTATATACGTACTATCCATGATTAATCGCTTTTCTTCTTATTTCTTTTGGGTGTTAATTATTCCATAATTCCATTAATGTTCTTCTATATATATGTATATATATATAGATACAGCATGCTTTGACGATCATGATCATGCAGTAGTACTAAATTAAAGATTAACAATATTAATTAAGCAGATAGAGGATCAAAGAAAATAAGGCAATGGCAGGATCATACGCACCGATGAAGCCTACTAAACTTGGTTTGGAGGAACCCAAAGAGCAGATTCGTAAGATTAGGATAACGCTCTCCTCCAAGAACGTCAAGAGCCTCGAGAAAGGTTTAATCTGATTATCGATCTTAGTTTTGTATGTTTGATTCAATTTCTTGTGATCTATATATTGTGCTTAAGTAATTAATATGGTATTTTGGTGTAATATTATCTAGTTTGTAAAGATTTGGTGAACAAAGCCAAGGAAACGGTGCTTAGGGTTAAGGGTCCAGTGCGCATGCCCACCAAGGTTCTTCGTATCACTACCAGGAAGGCCCCTTGTGGAGAAGGTATACATTTTTATTTTCTTTATATTAATAATTTAATTTAGTCTTTCTCAATGAGATATCTACATGTTGTCGATCAAGATTAGGTTTTTTGGATAATAGTAAAAAATCACGATTCACTCCTTATAAATAATTTACAAATTAACTCGATCGTTGAGTCGTTGTTAACAGTGACAAGTGTTTCTTTTTTAAAGAATGTAGTGTAATTTGGGAGTCCAAATATTAATACAGACATATATATGTATATATACATGCAGGAACGAACACCTGGGATAGGTTTGAGCTGCGGATTCACAAAAGAGTGATCGACCTGTTCAGCACCCCAGAGGTGGTCAAGAAGGTTACAACTATAGACATGTTACCAGATGTGGAGGTTGAAGTTATCGTTGCAGATATTTGAATGGGCATGCAGTTGCCTCTTCTAGGCGTCTTGCATAGTTGTTTTGCTATATCTTACTATTAATTAGGCTTTAATTTCTCATTGCATGCAGTACCTTATTTCGAGTTTTCATGGATAATTAATAGTCTAAATCTTTAGAATTTTCTCTATTATCTTTTATTATCATTATATTACTCTCTTGTTTTTCATTATTATTTGAATCAATCTCGTGTTTTTTCGGAAATGTGATTTCTTGGATTGATGAGTATTGAAGAATCATAATTTGCGAATGATTAGATATTTAGTATGTTGTATTTTTAGACTATCAATATTCTAAATCATTGATTAGATGAAAACTCTAAAAAATGATAGATATATAATGAGTTCTATTGGTTAGCAAAAACAAGTTTTGAAGCACGTACAGTACCAATTTAAAAGGCAAGAACTGCATCCATCCTAGCTAGCTAGCTAGAAGCGCGCAGAGATTCATGGGAAGATAATTTCTATGTACTTGGAAGTTGGATTTCGGTTTATTATTTGGTGACATTTAGAACAGTATGTATATACAGTATACTATACTCGTTTTGATGATTTTGTCTGTCTTTTTCGGGTCAAATTATTCCATCTTTGTATTCAAAGGGAACATGATTGTCACTATCAGTGCCACAAAAGAAGGAAGTGATCAGATTACATTCATTGAAGTCTTGTAGTCAAATGAACATGTTACATATATAGAATATTGCATGTGCTCTATCATTTCATATATATATATGAATAAGTATTACAGCTGCCATCCATATATAACGCCACTGGTTTCACCCAAAATGTGGTAGCCAGACACTTTCGAACGGCCCTTGGAAGCTCGATATCTCTTCTTGTGCATGCAGTTTGTGTACCCAAAAAAGCTTGGACCAAACTATCGGCTCGTTCTGAATAGCAAGGCCCATGAGATCAACAATCCTACAAAACCACAAAATTAAAATTTAAAAAAGAAATTTATACATGCAATTTCTTTCACAGTCACCCTTCACATGCTGCTTGCCTACTTAACTAGCTAGCTATTGTGTGCAAGAATTTTTCCCATAAAAAATAAGCACTTGATAGGAAGAAGAGGCCGGCAGGTAATTGAAAAGTAGGGTACTGTCAAAAAAATCTTTGACAAAAAATAGACTTTTGCGAGGAAAGGTAATGAAACATCAAGTAAAGAAAGTCAAAAGGCATGCCCAAGTAGCCAGTATGCATGCGTACCCCCAATAATGATTTTAATTTGAACTTGTAGTTCCAGTGTCCCACTCCAAGCATACCCTGATTCATATCATCAGAACCATATATCAGAGATAATAGTTTAACCAAAACTTCCAGTTTCACCTATTTGAAGAGTAAATATGGTGTTATAACTTATAGCATTATTTACTAACCTCGGCCATAGCAATTTGTGGTGGTGTTGGCCCCACTGGGGCAAATACAAGCGAAAGACTGGTCCAAACCAGCAAAACCACAGAAGCCCCCACTGTCTTCACAATTCTTGCATCCATTGGTATAATAAGAATCATTATACTGCAAAGAAATTCCAAATCTCCATTTCGTTGGATCCCCTTCGTCTCCGAACTCATAAACTGATGTATAAGAAGAGCACTGGAGCTTTGGAAGATCCAAAGCATAACCTGACCCAAACCCAACTGCGGAGTCATAAACACAACATGTGGAAATGGGTGCATTCTGTTGCAGCCCAATGCCAGCCACCCCCTTGCAAGAGTACAACCCTCTGCATACCCGTGACCCGGATCCGGTATCGCATAGATCCTCATTTGGATCAAACACAGGAGATGTTGTTGAGCAGCCAAGCAGAACAAAGATGTTCTCCTCTCTTATAGTGAAAGGGCTGGCCCTGTCCAAGCTAAAACTACCAGAATTTTGCATAGAAGAGCAGGTTGACATAAGTGGGTCTGTGACAATGATAGTGCTAGTAGGGTAGTCTATAGAGGAAATGGTGTAAATACCAGTTCCTGTAGAGAATTCAAGTGTCCCTGAACTGCATCTGATGTATCTAACGAAGTCAGGGTGGCCACAGCCAAATCCAGTACCAAATGGGAACTTTACTGGGATTGTACCACATGTGTCATGACACGTGTCATTCATAGGGATGGCATGGGCTGCATTATGGATAGCAATGGAAGAGAGGGTGTGGAGAGGAAACAAGAGAAAGATGGTGCTGAGAAACAGGGTTTCGGAGGCAGAAGGCATGGGTGTATAACAAGGGTTTGTGGAGGAGTTGGGGGATTCTTGAAATGAAGAGATGAAGAGTACTAAAGCAATACGCTTTATTTTCGTGGGGGTGATTACTTTCTTACTTTCAACATCCTTGCTATGATTTTCTTCATAAAAAGCAGAGCCTATTTTTGTGGCTTCTAGCTATAAAGCAATATGCATTTTCAACAGGATTTATAGAAAAGGAGGGAATCAACTCTAAATAAATTATAAGCCAGAGCACTCTTATCTCCTCTACTAGAAAAAAAAAAAAAAAAANAAAAAAAAAAAAAAACTATTAATTTAATGCGATAAGCCAGTGACATCAACATGGCTCTGCTGCCATTACCCAGGTGGCTTTTTTTATAAGAAAATAATAATCACACAAAAGAAGGTAGAGCCTACCTGGATGAGAAGCTTTTTAGCAAGGCAGTTACTACTTACTAAAAGCTAAGTGCAAGATTTTTCCTTTCTTTTTTGAAATCTTAACAATTTTAAAGACCTTGAGTGGCCCAAGTTGTGAGGGTTAGTAGGGTAATGCAGTTAAGATTAGGCTAAGTGCAAGCCTCGATTCCTTCCATATATGATATAACAAAAAAAAAACTTAACAATTTTAAAACAAAAGATAATGAGTTTTTTTGGGCAATCTAACCCAGGTAATACAAAGTCACTTGAATAGTTCTTTATTGATTCAGCCACCACTGCTAAGAAAGTTACAGAAATCTAGTTTAGTTGAAAACCAACTCTGACATCGTATGTAATTGGAAACCAAGTCAGTTCCCCATTCTACTGCATCAGTCGGGACCTGAAAAATATGGTGAGGTTTGCTTGGCTCTTTATTTAACAAGACAACAACCCAAGAGAATCCAACTGAGAAATAAGAAAAAACTATAGCTCAGTGGATTCTCAAAATCTTCACCGTTGCCAACGCCTTCAGTTGTAGCAAGCACAGAGCCTGGTTATAATCCTTCACTTTATTCACTGTGCAGCACTTCTGTTCAACTTTTAAATTCTTGTCATTTGCGACAATTATACACTTCCTCCCAAATAAATATGATCGTCAAATCATGGATTCACACCATCCCTATAAAGTGATGAGAGGTTTCACATCCCAAATGATATTCTTTGTGACTTGGCATATGAATATCGCCAGCGAACACTCCTCTGAAACAATCATATCTTCCTCCAGCAACGTGAAACTCGTGTGCATAGTTGACACAAGCAAAACAGCCAACTTCTTTAAGATCTCTTAAAGGACATACATCTCCTTCAATGTCAAAATGACATAATGTTTCACAGAAACTTGTAAACTATATAAACCATGATTGAACTTAGTGATCAAAGACGTAGTTATTGTGACGTTCATTCACCCAGACAAGCCAAACTTAAAGAGGGTGCTCAAGTTCCTCCTTGTTTCCATTTTGAATTGTTAAAATGAAGTTAAAGCTGGGTGCAGAAGCAAAAAATAACAAAATTTGCTCCCAGCACTGCCTGAGTTCATGCATTCAGACCAGCCCAATTCTTGAAAGCAACGAGTGCTTCCATTTTCCTAAAACTCCTCTTTCTCAACTTTGACACTTTAAGCTTCTTATGGGTTTCCATGAATGCCTGCTTGTACCTCCACTTATCCACAAAGATTTTCATTTCTTGAGATTTCTCGACAACTTGCATTACTGCATCAAAAAAGCCTCCCTTAACAAGAGCATAGAGGAATGCATCAACCATGTTGTGATCAAATTTAAGCCCCTTCTCTCCATCAACTGAAACATTTCGCTTCACTTCATGCCACAGCATCAAAACACTAAAATATTTCTCCACAGAAACATACCCACTAATTAATGATAAATATGTCTGGTCATTAGGCTTATACTGCAAGAATACCATCCTTCTAAGAGTCCTCCTCGCATCTTCTAGTCTCCCAGCTTTACAAAAGGCATGAATAATTGAATTCCAGTCATGGGTACCCACTTCAATTCGAGGGTCCTCAACAACCTCATCTAAGAAGGCTGCCATTAACTCTGGCCGATGATTCTCCATTAAGCCTGTCATTATGGTTAGGTAACTTCCCTTTAAGTCACATGTTCTAGCTTCTCTCATGTCCCTAAACAAAGAAAAAGCCGACTGAAAATCTTGACTTGACATGGATGCTTCTATTAGAGCATCATACATCCCCATATCCAACTGAAGCCCAGAATTACTAATATCCATGACCAGTTGAGTGGCTTCAGCAGTTCTATACTCTTTGCAATAAGCCTTCAAAATCGGCACATGCACACCAAGTCCCAAAGAACCTTCCTGAGCATTCATTTCATCAAGAATGCTGTGTGCCTTATCTGATAATCCAATATTAACACAAGCATTAATAATACCGTACCCAACTGATCTATCAACCTCGACTGTTGAAGACTCTAACTTTTGAGCTTCAATGATCAAAGTTGCTAATCCCTTGACACTTCCATATGTAAGAAATCCTTTAACCACTTCACAATAAGTTTCTTCACCCAGATTCAAACATTCTCCCTCTCCTTCTCTCAGACAACGTAGAATAGTTGCTGAAACAGAATCCAGTTTGCCCGACTTAACATAGCCATTAATCAAATTACCCTGAAACACCCTTTTATTCGAAAAACCAAACCCACCCATCAAACCCTCTAACTCAATTATCTTCTCCTCAAGACCCTTCAATGCATACAAATAAGCAAGAAAACCAAAACTCGATTCATCAGGCCGAACATCCAAAACCGCCATGGTTTCAACAACTTTCTCAGCATCACTCACCGATTCAAGCTCAAGACAACACCCCTCCAACGCTGCATTACAAGCAGCCAAATCCGGTTTCATGAACTCCAACTTCTCATCCAAAGCAATCCTACAATTCTCTTCCCAAACCCGTAAAAACGCAACAAAGTTACCATTTCTCCTACTAATTTCAACAAGTATATTGCCCCATACACTAAATGGCAAGAAAAACCTATTCTTGAACATGCACTTAATCAAAGCAAAAGCAGGTGCAGCAGTATTGGCACATTTCATAGCATCCAACACAGTCCCAACAGTTTCAAAGTCTAAAAATCCTGGGTTTTTCTCCACAACATAAACTATAGTCGCGAAAGCTCTCTTGAGGTTGTGAATGTCCCCGAGTGAGGACAAGTGGGTGATGAGAGAGTTAGTGATGGACTTACTTGGGAAGGCAGAGCTCCCAGTGAGGGTCTTGAAGGACTTCCATGCCTCATCAGTGTTGTGGGTCAAAATGGACTTGTGGAGGGTGGTCTCTAGGGAGGTTCTGTGATCTAGGGTTAGAGTTTTGGGAGGTGGGGTTGGGAGGTCAGAGTGGGGTTGCGAGAAGGGAGGTGGGCCCTTTTTAAGGGCAAAGATTGAAGGTTGGAGAAAGGAGTAGAGGGTTGGGATTTCAGGGGTAGAGGAAAAGGCTCTTTTTGGAAGCAAGGTGAGAGCTTTCCTCCACATTCTATGATCCAAAGACTAACTCTCTCTTCCTCCCCTGTTCTCCTGTCTGTAGAGCTCATGATTCTGTGGTTTGTCCCAGTTTGTAAAGCTCATAACAAGATTTAAATTTATTGTTTTAATGTACAAAAGCAACAGCTGGAATAGCTCAGTTGGTTAGAGCGTGTGGCTGTTAACCACAAGGTCGGAGGTTCGACCCCTCCTTCTAGCGCTTTTTTCTAATCCTACTTTTTCATCCGGAATATAATTTTTTATTTTTTATTTTATTTTTAATGTAATACTTTGCATCTTCAACGTCGAATTTTGTGATCGTACTGAGAATCTCACTCAATCGACCATGGAAGCATCGCCATCATCAACAACATCAGAGATTATAGTGGAAGAATGGAATGGCTCAGCTGCGACCAAACTCTCTAAAACTGCCACCATAATTGCGTCTCCTTCACTCTCTATTCAAAGGTTACTCCTTTTCTCTGTGCTATTTGTTTATGTTTTCACCAAGTTCTTTACGAATAAAAGTTCAAATTTTTACTCCAAATCTGAAGATCTGGTAGTCGATTCCACCATGTTTGGAGGCGAATTCTTGAAGCATTTGTACCCGAGGCAAGCCTTTTCTGTTTATTTTTTATTTTTAAATTTGCTGCCTTTTGTTATTGTTGTTAATAAGTTTAAGAAGAAAAAAAAAAAAAGANAAAAAAAAAAAAAAAGAGCTTTCTTTTTTCTTGTTTTGGGTTTTAATTTTGGTTTTTCGTAAATGCAGGGCTTTCCTAGTAGTGTCACTCCGGATTATGTCCCTTTTCAAATCTGGGATTTACTGCAGGTACAAATATATGCAACTAATGCTTTCTATTGCTCTGCTCAATATAATTAGCTGATCATTAGTGCTAATTATAAAGCATGATTAATTTCTTAATTGTCTTTTCAAGGGTCTTTCCACTTACATACGGACCATGCTTTCTACACAAGTAAGCTCTCATTTACTGTATAGTCTTGTTGAAGTTCCATAGCTGATTACTAAATGCATTAATTGTGTGTTTTGTTCACTCATAAGGCTCTGCTGAGTGCTATTGGGGTCGGTGAGAAATCGGCCACTGTGATTGGTGCCACCTTTCAGGTAAATGTTTCTACTTTTAGCATGAGTGTTGGGGTGAAAGAGAAAGCTTCATTGAGCTTGCAATGCATAGTAAATGGTTGTTTTTTTCAAAATTGAAAATGTTGCAGTGGTTCCTGAGGGACTTGACTGGAATGATTGGAGGTATCTTATTCACCTTCTATCAGGTGCGATACTCTTGTTCTGTTGCTCATGCTGTGCAAAACTTACATTGCAACCTTTGGAAAATTTTGTACCCTTTCATGTAATTGTAACATTGGATGCTCTTTTAGTTACTAGTAAGGGATGTCTTTGGCTTGTGGTTTGTGAATAAAGTTCGCTCTTCTAAGAATTCTCAATCCCAAGTTCATCATTTCTTTACAAGTCCCCTTGTTCTTCAGGGCTCGAATCTGGATAGCAATGCCAAAATGTGGCGCTTAGTTGCAGATCTTATGAATGATCTTGGTATGACCCAACCACTTCTGTTTTCAATTATAAGTTGAGATGGTCTTCAGAACCTTATTCTATCTTGTGCTTTGTGTATGGACTGACTGCATTTGACAATTTTGAATGTGAATTGACACATTAATCTGCTGTTTAAGGTTGTTTAATGTATCCTTTAAAATGACAAGAACGGCTGTTATTTGGTTGCAGGAATGTTAATGGACCTTGTTTCACCCTTGTTCCCATCTGCTTTTGTGTTTGTTGTTTGTTTAGGAAGCATATCAAGATCGTTCAGTAAGTTCCTGCATACCTTGAATATAATATGATAATATAGTAATCTGTACAATGTGAGATAGTTTATATTTACTACCCAAGTATGTTATATTTATAAAATGAGTTTGTATCTGCCCATGCTTTTTATGTTGCTTGTGGTTGAATAATTTATCAATTCAGTTTATATGATGTACCACTCAATTAAAGCCGTCAATGACACTATGATTGGTTTAATATATTCCTCTTCTCTTTAATATTAGAATGGCAATTGTACCTTTATCATCTCTCTACAAATATTTGTTTCCATTTTAATAAAAGGTCGAGCTTGATCTTATATACTTTTACTGTTTTCCAACTTTTCTTCTCATTTAGCCGGTGTTGCAAGTGGAGCAACTAGAGCTGCTTTGACACAACATTTTGCTCTTCAGAATAATGCTGCAGATATATCTGCTAAGGTACTAGCACAATGGTTCTGACTGTTAGATGAGGACTGGCTTGTATATGTAAGCTGGTATTGTCCATTAACCTTTTTTTCATACACTGATAGGAAGGAAGTCAAGAGACAGTGGCAACAATGACTGGTATGGCATTGGGTATGCTTCTTGCTCGCATTACTATGGGACACCCGCTAGCTATTTGGTTCTCTTTTTTGTCTCTCACCGTGTTTCATATGTATGGTAAGTCCCGCTGCTATGATTACATGTAAACATGTTTTGGACAGTGAAACCTGGCATGTACCTTCTAGAAGACATAGTGACTGTTCAATATGAAGGTCAATGCTATGTAAAGTTAATCACAGTTATAATTTATAGACTTCTTTGCTTCTGTACCAACAAGGATGTAACTTCTTTTTTCATAAAAAACTAAATGTGGAAAGACCAAAGAGTTATGAGGCAAGGGATATCCATTCTGGTGCCTAGATCCCATTGTTTGATGCAGGAAGATTCTATAGGAGGGGAGGGAAGAACGAATTTTATGCCATAGGACAAAATGGAAAATAAACCATCAATGTTCATTACAATTGATTTTATCAAGGATTGAATTTGACCCAATTGAATACTTAACTTGAATTTTATATTGGCACTTCTGATGTGGAAGTTTATTGGTTACGATAAAATGAATGAGTATATATTTGAAACAGATAATAATTGAAATAAAATCTTACATGAAATTAAAACAAGTTTTAGGGTTGTACTGACCAAAGTTAACACCACTTATCCTATATTAATCTTCTTTTGTTGACATGTGCTATCTAAATTAGAAACTGAGGTTTTTTATGTCTTGAATTTGACCTTGTTAGCGTATATCAGCCTAGTTGTTATTAGTTGTTATATTAGTTAGTATAATATGCCAGGTGTTATAATTCCATTGGTTAAGTCTTCATTTAGTTAGTCTATCAGTTTGTTGTCTGTTAGCTCAAGTATAAGAGCTCGTCCTGTACCTCTCACTCATTAAGTCTGAATATACATCACAATCTTGTTTTTTCATTTTGTTTCTGCTCAAGATTCTCTCTCAAATTCATAAAGCTATTATGGTATCAGCGCCTAGGATTTGCGATTCTTTTTCATTTTCTCTCCTTGATATTGCTCAAGCTTTCGTCATGGTGTTTCCTCTGGTTTGCTTTCTGGATTGTTCAGGTTCTTAATTTCAATTGTTCCGATTTTCGTTTTTAATTGTTCAGATTGTTCAGATTTTCTCTTCCAAGTGTTATTTTTCAATTGATTCCCTCAAATTCTTGCGATTTGATCTCTATTTCATTGATCGGTTCTTCGCTTCTTGTTCCCCAATCTATTTGTTCACTTTCTTTACTCTGTTCGCTTCTCGCTTTTGTTCTTGAATTTTCATCTATGGCTTCGTCTTCAGTTTCTACTGTTTTTCTTCCTACTATTTTCCTTGATGAGACCAATTATCCTACTTGGTTATTCCGAATGGAATCGTTTTTACGTGGTCAGAATCTATTTGGTTTTGTCGATGGTTCCTTTGCATGTCCTCCTCAATTTGTGTTTTCTCCCACTGAGGGCTATACCTCTGAGATTTCTCCAGCCTTTGTTCAATGGGGTATTCAAGATCAGAATATCATTCACATGATTGGACAGACTCTTTCTCCAGTTGCTCTATCCTGTGCTGTAGGGAGCAAAACTGCTCAAGCAATGTGGCTGAATCTGAAGGAAAAGTTCGCTGCTCCTTGTCGCCAGAATATTCTCCAACTTAAATCCAATTTGCATGAACTTCGTAAAGGATCTGATTCCATTGAGGTTTTTCTGGATAAAGTCAAAGCTGCCCGTGATGCACTTGCTACAGTTGGGGTTTATCTTGATGATGAAGATGTGGTGGTCACTGTGCTTCGAGGATTACCCTCTGAATTTTCTGCCATAAAAACTGTTATTCGAGCCCAGTTTGTCAGTTGCTCTATGACCGAATTGAAGACCTTGCTTAAGGCTGCTGAACTTGATATTGAGAATGACACCAAAGCTGCTTCTCTACTCCCTCTCACAGCCATGGTTGCTCAGGCTCCAGCCTCTAATCCTAGCCCCATGGTTTCTCCTATCCCTCATCCACCAACCCAATTTCCATATCAGTCTACTTCCATTTGTGCTCCTGTTTTTCCACCTTCTTCCCATACCTCTCCTTCTTCTTCTTCTTGTCCCATTATTTCTTCAATCCCAGTTGTCTCTCACTCTCCTGTTACTATTCAACCTGTGCACACTCCTGCAGATCCTACATTATCTTCATCTCAGTCTATTAACACAGTGGAAAGTGAGTTATCTCCTCATATCTCTTCAGTGAGTAGTCCTCCTCGATCACATCAGCTTGTTTCTTCTTCTCCCAGTGGTGTTTCTCCTCCAATTGATCACCCTACAGGAAATTTACTGCCTGTTGTGTCAACTGATCCTCTGTCTGGACTTCATATGTCGGTTCATCTTGATCCCAATCAGCTGTCAGAGCCTCAGTCTACGACTCACATTCTTCATCCTGTTCATGGTCTTACTGATGCCACTGTTAACAATCATAGTATGCTTACCAGAGGCAAGAGAGGTATTTTTAGGAAAAAGGGATTTCTTGCTGTCACTAATTCCAATTCTCTTCAGGAACCAACCAGTTACAAGGCTGCACTGCAGATTCCAGAATGGAAATCTGCTATGCAGAGTGAATTTGATGCTTTGTTGGCCCAAAAGACTTGGACACTTGTTCCTCTGCCCACTCATAAGAACTTGGTGAGTTGTAAATGGATTTTCAAACTTAAGAAGCATGCAAATGGTTCCATTGCTAGGCATAAGGCCAGATTAGTTGCTCGGGGTTTTAGTCAAGAACAAGGTATAGATTATGATGAGACCTTTAGTCCTGTGGTTAGACATACCACTGTTAGAACTATTTTGGGGTTAGCAGCTCATTTTGGGTGGAAACTACATCAATTAGATGTTAAGAATGCCTTTTTGCATGGGACTTTAAAGGAAGAGGTCTATATGGCCCAACCCAGTGGATTTGAGGACTCAGCCTTTCCTACTCATGTCTGCAAGTTAAACAAATCTCTCTATGGTCTCAAGCAGGCGCCTCGTGCGTGGAATGATAGGTTCACCACCCATTTGCCCACATTAGGTTTTCAATCCTCTCATACAGATCCGTCTCTTTTTGTTAAAATTGAGGGTTCTTCTCGAGTCTACCTACTTTTATATGTCGATGATATTATTATTACAGGGAACACTGAATCTCTTATCGCATCAGTCAAAGATGCCTTACAACAAGAGTTTGATATGACTGATCTTGGTGACTTGCATTATTTCTTAGGATTACAGATTCACTATGTGCAGGATGGTTTGTTTGTCTCTCAGCAGAAATATGCACAGGACATTATTCATAAATCTGGCATGGATAATTGTCATACTCAGATAACACCTTGTCAATCTGGAGTTAAATTACTCAAAGATGAAGGCACATTCTTATCTCAGCAAGATACCTCTTTATATAGGAGTTTGGTTGGTTGCTTACAATACCTAACCTTTACTCGTCCAGATATAGCTTATAGTGTTAACAATGTTTGTCAATTCATGCATCAGCCTACTAATCTTCATCTTATAGCAGTCAAACGCATTCTCAGATACATACAAGGCACATTGGATTTTGGCATAACCTATAAGAAAGGGCAGTCACAGTCTACTCAACTAGATACTTTACATGCATACTATGACACAACTTGGACAGCTGCTACTCCTCACAGCAGCAGTGGTTCTAATACATGTTTTCCTGCCACAAGGTTAACTGATACCTTACAGGCTTATTGTGATGCTGACTGGGCAGGTAATCCAAATGATAGACGATCTACTACTGGGTTTGTCATATTGCTAAATGGATCTCCCATTTCCTGGTGTAGCAAGAAGCAAACTGCAGTATCTAGATCCTCCACTGAGGCAGAATATAGGAGTATGGCAGATACCACTTCTGAAGTTCTTTGGCTCAAACATCTTCTGGCAGATTTGCAGTTTACTCTTCCTGCTTCTCCTATTCTCCATTGTGATAATGTATCTGCTCTAGCTCTTGCTTCCAATCCTATTCATAACTCTAAGCTTAAGCATATTGAGGTTGACATTCATTTCACTCGAGAACAGGTTAAAGCTGGTACTTTGGTTCTGCAGTTTGTGTCATCAGCTGCACAGCTTGCTGACATATTTACTAAAGGCCTTTGCTCACCTCAACATTCTTACTTATGTTCCAACTTGATGCTTGGACCACATCATCAAGCTGAGGGAGGGTGTTAGCGTATATCAGCCTAGTTGTTATTAGTTGTTATATTAGTTAGTATAATATGCCAGGTGTTATAATTCCATTGGTTAAGTCTTCATTTAGTTAGTCTATCAGTTTGTTGTCTGTTAGCTCAAGTATAAGAGCTCGTCCTGTACCTCTCACTCATTAAGTCTGAATATACATCACAATCTTGTTTTTTCATTTTGTTTCTGCTCAAGATTCTCTCTCAAATTCATAAAGCTATTAGACCTATTGGGTGATACTTGTCTTTCATGCACAGCAAACTACAGGGCTGTCCGGTGCCTTGCATTAAATTCTTTGAACCCTGAGAGGTGCTCAATTCTTTTGCACCATTTTATGAAGACTGGCCAAGGTATGCAGTTGAATCTTCCTTCTTCCTCAAGGCCAGCTCAGTTTCTTTGTTTTTCACATTTTACATCTTTGTTTTCTTTTGGTGATATTTAATGCCTGCATCTGAATGTGTTTCCAGTTCTCTCCCCTGTACAGGTCTCTAACATGGAGCATGTTTTACCCATATGGGCATCTTCATGGAGCTCAAAGAGTAGAAATTCAATGCATGTGGAAGTACATTTAGGTGTCAGGGTCTCCTCACTAAATCACCTGGAACTGTGAGTTTCTATACTCAGCCGTAAACTTCATTTTCCTTTAGGTCGTAGGAATCCTCTGTCATCTCATACCAAATGTTTGAAGAGCAATAATGTTCTGGTACCACTTCTGTTATCTGTAACAATTGTTGTGGGAGCCTGCTCCACCATTGGATCACTACTATCCAATTATGCATATCTTTAGATGTTTGGTATTCAAGATTGTGGCTTGATAATCAATACTTTTGCTTGGACCAAATAAAAAAAAGTCAATACTTTTGTAACATAAGCAACTATGAGCTGGCTCTTAGTCATCCATGCTCTTGATGAGTTTTATTGTTATGTATATGACTGACATGTAGAGTGATAATCTCAATCAGGAGGGACATGTTCCAATCTGTGGGATCTCATTACAAGAAAGGTTGATGTCTGCTTTCTACTTTCGACAAATGAATTTCAACCATGAACGTTGGTGTTTATTTTTGTTGTTTCTCTGCTGGTCTTTCTAGCCAAGTACTTGCTAATGGAGAGGAAAGGAACCATCTGCATTGTTATGCATAAAGATTCTACTTCCACAGATGTCTTGCAGTCATTTTTCCATGCAAACGCTATGGCAATCCTCAGGGATAAACACCGAATTCTTCATGCTGAAAGCCAAACATGGATGGATAAACATTATGATGTTTTCATTCAGAAGGTATTTTATTTTAAAATTTAAACTATTCACTTATTAAACATTTTTAGAACCTCAAGAGTATGAAACATTATTAATTAAAATTTCAATATAGGAAGGTAACTGGATCACTGAGGATCTTATCCCTTTACTCCTTTCATGATATTGCAGTTAAAGGCATCAGGTTGGAAAGTAGAACGTCTGTTATCACCTACGGTCATTTGGAAGGCAAACTGGACCTGTGGGTCTTCAGATGAAAAGATTGACTAGGTAATCACCAGTAACTTTCTTTAAAATTTTGAAAAGAGGTGCGAGTGATAGCATTTGATATTGACTTAAAGTGTGCTTTGACAGGGAGGTCGCCATTGATAGTGTCTTGGTCAATCTGTTAAAAGATAAGAAATTTAGACGGTGTACAACAACACATGATTATTACAGCTGTTATATTTCACCCTCCGTTCTGGCTGAAGGGTCTCACCCTGTCTTAAAACTGGAGCAAAGAATTTTTCTTGGGGTAACAAAATGTTGCATTTTTATTTTCTGTATTTTACGGGTAGCATATAAATCGTTACTTGTACTTTGTCAACTTCACCAACTCATCCCATTGCTAGTGCAAATGGAGATGACCAGAATGGTAGAGATTGTCAGTCTATCTGATACTGAAAGTAGGAGTTGGGGCCTTCACAGTAACTTACAATGGTAGAGAATATGGTTTTTTTGCATGATTCAGTTTAAAGGAGCAGGAAAAACAATGTCAAATGTATTATTGTTCTTATTTAAATGTGCCTTGAACAGAAATAACAGAGAAGTACTTTACTTTCCATGCTGACCATGTGCTTAAATGAAAATGGGGAAGAAAAACTATAAACATCGAAAAATTGATATAACATGGAATTATTCAGATTGGTACATGAAAGAAACATAAATGTGATAGAATATTACAAATTTCACTAGAATCTTTAAACAACTGCCCCATATTTCCTTTTAAGGGGGTAAACAACATCTTTCACCAAAGATCAAATGAGAATAATTGTCTAATAAAAAGAGAATAATTTTCAGTGGGATATTTGGAAGCACCTCCACAATCAATAATCTTCATGACCCATGAGACCATTATGCACTTCACCAACCAGCTGCAGTATTTTCTGCTCTTGATTATTTCATCAATTATTTATAACTTTACTGTCTTAAACAATTGAATACTCATTTTCGATGCCCTGATGATGCCATAAGGACTGCAACAGCCGCAATAAACATAAACAGCATGCTGATAAGCAATACATATGTTCTCGGTGATGATTTTCGGTACTCTCCAAAAAAAAGGATGCCCCAAAAAGTGCTCACAAGTGGAAGTGCCTGCCATTACAACCCCAAACTCATATAAATAGGCAAGTTATAATCACTAAACATGCATAAAGCATCACTCGCCGATAGATGAGTTGGTCGTCAATGAATAAAAATGTAACCAAGAAAACAAAATTTTTTTTCTTATCAGACATATTATGTTTCAAATTGTTAATCTAAATCACTGATTAGGTGAACTTTTGTTAAATGTGTGATCTAAATTCACACTTTGCAAATATAACAAGTCATATATCTAATAAGATAACACTACCCACTAAGACAATCACCCCCCATACATCCATGTGTTTTATGTTATGAAACCAACCTGAACAGCATCAGCTGCTGCATATCCTGCAGCTTGACCTCCCATAAATTGGAGACCATTTCCAAATCCACATAAGAGACCAGCCAATAAGGCCCAGCCCCTACCATTCCAATCATTCAGATAGGCTTTGAATGATGTTCTGGGTATGCCCAGTAGAGGTTTGTAAAGAAAGATAATGTTTAGAATGACTGCAATGAGAGTACCAGAAGCTGAGAAGTAAAAAAATGCAGTGTAGACAACCAAATGAGGAACTCCTTCCTTCAAAGTGTGCCACTGATCATTTGTGGCCAAGTTGAATGCAGGTGAGAAGAGAGAAAAGCAAACTCCAGCAAAGAAAGTTATTCCCAGTCCAATAAAAGTGCTCTTCCCAAAAACCTGCACAAGTAGAAATACCCATAGTAATAGAGAAGTTCACACATTAATGCATCAGATATTGAAAGAGAAAAGCAACGTGAAGTGGAACTACCAACCTTAATTGCTCTTTTGTTCTCAAGCTGTACAAGAAAATTAGCAGTCCCGGCCTTTGCCTTCAGAGAAGATTCATTTCCACTCTCCAGATCCTTCGACCCAGCTATGGATGCCAATATTGAAAGAAAATATGGAACTGCCATCTCATAAACGGTAACAACACAAGTATAGAGTGGGATGTTATAACTTCAAAGAATTTCTTACCCTCATCTGAAATCGTGGAAGTATGTGAAGCCCTGTCATAACATTAAATTTGATGTGATGCCAAATGAACACAAATTTCTAATAAAGATTAATCAACTAAGAAAACCAGTAAAATGAAACCTTGTTTCCAACCCATCACAACTTTAATAATATCTCGAGGCAGAAGAAACATACTTTTTCCCATCTATGTGATCACTTGGCAAACTGTTAAGTTTTGTTTTGTTATCAGCTGCATTGGATGAGTGAACGGCAGAGCCAAGACAAACTGCGATCAAGAAGCAACCAACACCGGGGAAAAGAATCTCTGCTTTATTAATTTTGTCATCTAAGAAGTAATTAAAGGTTGTGCCTGTTTCATGTAGAAGGAAGAGAGTAACCAGTATGTTAGAACTTAGTACATAGTCATAAAAATTTATGAATACATCCAAGTGTTGTGAGAGAGACCTATGACAACTGCGATGCTTGAAGTGATCACTTCTGTCACTGACAGACCAACAAAAGCCCAAGCATACTGTGTGGCTAGATTTCCAAGGCTGAGGACCACCCCGCCTGCCATTGCAAATAAAACACAGGACCAATTATCCTGCACATGTCATCCGAGATGCTTCAAAAAACAGTTGTAACTGAGACTGTCACTGCAAACACGTATCAAGACCCAAAGCCTACTATGCCTAGGTCCTGGCCATAGTTTGACTAAAACGATAGTAGGCTTCTCAGATTCAGGGGATTTTTCTCATCCATATAAGAATCAGATACATCAGGTAAAAATACTCATTAATTCTGTCCTTTCATAGAGCAAGAGTGAGAATTGGCTTGTGAGTTGTGGCTAGTTGGGTTTATATAGCATTCAAGCTTCACGAGTATGAACGATTCACATAAGAGTCATAAAAACTCAGAACAGTAAGAAGAAAAGAACTTCATTTCCACAAATCCTGAACCACAAAATATACTTTAAACTCACCTGTGCAAGTTGAGTTATAAAATTAGGCATCTCATGTGTGCTGCTGCCTATCTGACCAAACGTTAAAGCTATAACTACAGCAGCCAAGAAATTGGAGATTGAATAATCAAGATAAGTATGCTGCGGAAGTCGGCCTCGTCTTTCTAGGAGAGTCAAGATAGCAGGCCATGTGCCCAAGAAGAGCAAGGCAAGCAGCATGCACGCTATTGCTCCTCCTTTGCTTTCCACCACATACATTTTTAATCCACTACACAAATTCCACTCAGATGGTAAAAAAATAAGCAGAGGAACACCAGAAAGATCCTGCACAGCACAAATAAGATTCAGTATCACTGGGTTCCTAGCTCATGAATAAAACAGCTATAATTTCAGACAAGGAATAGGTTAAAAAAATTTCACTTATATGAAACATTTGGACTGGGATTTCCACCAAAGAGAAAGCATTGATTACTGAAAAGACTAAATTTCTCGGGACCAAAAGAGAAAACATCATCCAATTTGTGCATAAGTGGATGGACATCTTACATCTGCAAGTCAAAAGGCTACCAACTATGGCATCAAAATCAAGGGTATAATATTAGTGGTACATACTACATACATACCATAACATAGCAATACCCAATTCTGAGGAACACCAAAATTGCCTTTACCATCCACAACTCAAAAGTCTCAACATATCCAAGTGTGAAAACAGAAATAAGAAAGACAAAAGCCAATTATCTGGGAAAGTTGTCAAAGTTTGAGAAGGATCACTAACCAATCCAAGAAGTGATGAACCCACCACTTTTTAGGAGGACCCAAGCAGCGTCAGCAGACCCCAACAATCATTTTTCACGTCACAATCACAATCAGAATATCATATTATTCTAAGAGCAGCCAAAAAAAAGAAAAAAGAAAAATCAGAATCTCATATTCTTCTTTCAAATCCCATCAACAGAAACACTTGCTTCTGAGCATGCAAGAGTAAGGCCATGAATGAGAGAAGACAGCGAACTCGTAGCTGGATATAGTGGTTTCACCGTTTCAGTGTTTGAACTTTGAAGGCGTTGAATACTGAATAGTTTATCTCTTAGAAATTAGAATGGAGTTAATAAATATCAATATTCTAAGATTTTGCCTGACTGGAATCTTGAGTCTGGATTCTCTTAAAATGTCTACGTCTGGATTCTCTTAAAATGTCTACATCTGGATTTACGTCTTCTATAATTATTGTCCCGATGGCCATACAAGTCAACATATTGCCTGAAATGGTGTCACCGCTTAACGAATGTGGAACAAACAAGTATCTTGACTACTTCAATAAACAAATTAACAATTGTGAACTCCATATTTTTTAACAGCCAAAATAAGAGGAAATAAGAACTTAACCATCAACTTGGGTCAAATGAACGTTTTCATCTTTCAACTGAGTTTTGCTAATCCATGAAAGAACCTTTTTTCTTTTTTTTTTAAACCCAAAAATTCCTTATGTGGACACGAATTGGAAACTAGGCCCCTCGCCAAACCCTCCAATATTTGAGAGGCAAATAATTCAAACAAATAGCAAAATACGTACGTTTAAAAAAATCGAACCTCAGGTTACATGGGAACAAACCATAGACCTCATCACTCGAACAAAACAGTCAGTTAATCCATGAAGGGTAGGGAAACTCACATTAATAATGATAAAGACCATTCATTCATGTTTGCCAAAAAACAATCATTCATCCACATGCAAGCAACTGGATGAATGATTGAATTCCCACAAATAATTAAACATATAAAATAATTTTGAAGAAAAACAAAAGGTAAATAGGAGCTGTCTTGAGTTCATACAAAAGTTTCCTGTTACAGAATTTTTCTTCTTCAACTTTTTTCTTTTTGGGAAGAATAGATGACAATGGAGGTTGCATGAACCATAACAGGTTTGAGATATACATTTAGTAGGTGGTTTTAACTTCCAACTTCAGTTTTGAGAACATCCCAAGTCGGACGGAAAGTCTTAAAAGACATGAGTTTGCTTTTAACACACTATTAGCATGACCAATATAAAAATATAAAAATCAAACAGTTAAGTTGGTTAGCCCAAATGGTGAAAATGAATGAGATAAAAGTTAAGTTTAAACTAAATTCAGGTTCGATTCCTAACCATAAAAAAAAAAAGATTTAATTTGAAAAACCAAATTAATTATTTTGTGGACCAATATATATGATTTTGACTAAACTGACATAAAAATTGCGCATTGAGATTTGAGCATAGTAGTAAGTACACCCCTGCTACTACATCTTCAATTCACCATTAATACCACATTTATTTATGGCATGTCACAAATGGAAGCTTCCAACCAGAAAAAATTGCATAATGTAACGATGTATACTATCTTTTCACTCACGATAACCCATTTTTATGACTAAAATACCAAAAAAAGGTTGTGAGAGATTGAGAATGCTGATATATACCTCCATTACATGGAATTGTTTCTCCGCGAAAAATGTGTGCGACGTGTTGAGTCACCCAAAAATAAAAGTTCGAAGTAACCAAGGTCCATAACAAGTGGGGCCCATGACAGCAACCCTTTCAATTTTCTAACACGAACCCAGAGCTATTAATTGCTAACTGAAGAAAATGATTTTCCAGTGTGGTTAACATTTTTCATTGTTTCAATTTCTATTCCCCTTGCTCGAAATCACCGATATATGATTTGAGTGAAAGAAACAAAAAAGGGTAAAGTACGAATGGCATCTATATAATACGATAGTCACCTGAGATTTTAGGCTCTCAAAGAGCAAATACAAAACCAAATGTGGATATTTAACCGAAGGAATAATTAGAAACTTTAGCTGCAGAACACAATGACTTTTCTTTCTTCCTATTGTGTTCACAGTTTGTATGTACCTACCCAAACATTAGGAATAGCAATTAGATCAGGAAAATTTAACTTCTGGATTATCGTCCCCAGATTCTGAGTTCTCTCCCCTGTGTACTTCCTTTGACAACTCTCTGGAATGTAAAAAGTTCCCCAGCAACCTCTGATCCAAAACCATATTGGGTACCTGCAGAGCAAAGATACTGAGTAAAGTTTGTACAAAATGACACACAAATACAAACAGCACACGCAGAGATCGACCTTGTCCCCAAAGAAAATTTTCGTATTATCAGCAATAGCCTCGATAAATTTCAGCTCAAGAAACTGTGGTGTAAGCTTCAACTTGTTTGCTTCAGCTTCTTGCATGACTCTGAAATTGAGAGAGCGTAATACCATTAATCACTCACACAATAACATATAATCTATTCTCTCTTGAAAACAAGAATAGACATATCACCGGTAGAAATTAGCATCTGCAAGGCTCTTTTCCCGAGCTAGATACATTGTATTTTCAATTTCTTCCTGCCTCCTGGAACTGTCCTTCTCCATCAACTTTTGTTCCATGAGAATCTTACTGACATTGGCATTCTTCTCAGCTTCACTGATAGCCATCTTCTTCTTGGTTTCTGCCTCTTTCTCCACCACTCTCTGTCTCTCTACAGCAATCAAGACCTACACAGTACAGTACAAATAATAAAATGGTACATTCTGTAACTCAAGGGAAGGTTAATCTTGAAATCTTATAACAAATTTATGTTTGTTAAGACATCCATGTCTAATGTTTGGGAATCAAGAACTTGGAAGGGTAAAATTGAATGCAAATGAGAGTTGTCTCAATTGTAATGGAGAAATACAATGTTTCAGGAAAATGTGTAAAACAAAATTGTAAAGTTTGAAAGAAAACCTAAAAAGCAAGAAGTAAAATCAGAATAAATAAATTATTGCATGAGTCTGCTTCACTGTAAAAACACACAATGTCCTATTTTAGTAATCATTCAATGTTTGCACCAAATTTATGGATGAATAAATGAAATAAAAGGAACTCTTTTTATCTTTACCTTGGTGCGTTCCTCCTCCATCTGTTCAAAATTGCGTCTTATACTATCTGGGATGGTAGGCTTTGTGACACGCACATTGATAATTTCAATACCTGGAGCATAACGTGTACAATCACCTTGAAGAGCTTCTTTCATCTTTTCATCAATCTGAAAGAGATGAATATACTGTTTTGTCAACAGAAATGCATATTGTGATAAGGTTTTGGATATAACTATAAGATAAAAATATTCAGGCCACAAATATTATATCAACATAACTCATTAAAACATGCTGTTCCACAAATTATATAAAGAGGAAGTGAAGTACCAAAAGATGCTAACAGCATAATAAGCTCAACAAATATTAACATGACAGCACCTAATCAACAGCTGTTTTGTGGAGACATAACTCTTAGAAAGCATGAACCTAGGGGGCAAATATCAACTCTAATGCCATACCCTTAGGTTTACATCGCAAAAGAAAAGGGAAAAAAAAAGTATGCCACTGTTATCTGCATTGGGCAAACAGAATAAGGGGTACAAAAATGAGATAAAAAAAGCACTCCACCTCACCTGATCGAAGACATCAATGTAGACTTCTTGAAGAGAGTGCGAGCTGCAGAACTGGTTGATCTCGTGATGAATCTTGTCATAGATCCATGTATTGTCATATTGCACGCCATAGTTGAGAAGTGTCTCATATACATAGTCCTTACGGAGCCGGTTTACAACCTGAAAAGGCATCCAATCAGTTTAAATTGAGGACATTAGAATTAGACTTCTCGTAATATTAACAGAGTAATATCTCATAGCCCTACCTCTATCTTCTCAAAATTGATCATGACACCCCCTTTTGTACCACATGGAATATCCCTCACCTGCAATTTTATTAAGGATTCAAGCATAAGAATGGGAATAAGAAATCATCAATCTTGAAAACTTAAATCACCAAACTGACCTGATCAGTCTGAAGGGTCACTTGAACAGGTTCAAACTGGGTTACCAGAGGCAGCTTGAGATGAAAACCTGAATTTTTTAAACAATGAGAAGCAGGCAAAGTTAAAGCCCTATGGAAGCAAGTGCTCACTACAAATTACCTGGATCTGTAACAGTCTTTAGAAGAGCACCTCCTCTCCAATATACCCCAACATGACCTTCTGGGACTTGGTGCAGAATGGATAGGCTATTTTTGAGACTCGTGGTTGATGGAACCACTACCTGTAAATATCAGTGCATCCCAATTTATAAGAATTTAGCACACTACTCGAATTTCACTGGCTAGCATATCAAAAAAGTTAGCAAAACTATTATCCAAACTATCACATCTATCGTTATGGAACTAGCATACTGCTCGTTCCAAATCCAACTGGAACTAACTTAAAGTTCATCCATGTTGTAGTTGACCATTAAACTGAATATGCCGTTATGAAAACCTGTATTAACTCACACACTACAATTAACAATCACAATTAAATGAGATTATTGCTTCTTCAGTCCAATACCAAAATAATCCTCAGTTTCCACATTACTGGGTTTCACAGTAAATATTTAACATAAATGATGCATCAAATTCCTTAACCCGAGACATTAAACTCAAACTAGAGTACTTAGTTCACCTTAACCGGAATCGAACTTAAAAGTGACAACAAATTGATGAAAATTTCCATATATAGTATGCATTTAAAGATGTGTATTCAACTCGAAAGCATAACCTAAAATGCGATGGCAAAATACACTCAAAAATATCAAATCAGTAGTGAAAAACGAGTTTAATTAAAGCGATGCAAGAGGACCTAGCCATTGTTCTCAGAAGGAGCAGAGCAAAGTACAAGTTAACGTGTGAGAGAGGTTACCATGGTGAAGATGGCGATGAAAGCAAAGAGGACGAGGAAAATGGCGGAGGTATCGCCGCCTCCTCCACCTTGAGCCGGTGGAGGAGGCCGATGCTGTGGAGCTCCAGGTCTCTGGTGCTGAGGATCCATGGCGGTTCTCTCTCTCTCTCTCTCGCTGTCTGAGCTCTCAGTCAGTCTCACGCTCTTTTTCTTTGTTCCTTCCTTTTGTCAATTTCCTTCTCCCTTTTTGGGTTAATCAGATTTGGCTATTTGAAGGGGAGCCCATGGGTCGGTATCGGAGCGTGAATCGGGTTGATGGATACTGACCATTGGATACAGTGTGAACTTACACGTGGAGCTTGTTCATTTGGGGGTCACGTTTGTTTCATTCCATCTTTCGTGAGTCATGTCTTGGCGCTATTTCGCAATTGCAATGGGTTTCTTCAGGCACTCGGGGCAAGATAATACAGGACTCTGCCATACCTAAAAATAATATATATATATATATATATATATATATTGAAATTTGAATATTATGAGTCATGTCTTGGCGCTATTTCGCAATTGCAATCGGTTTCTTCAGGCACTCGGGGCAAGATAATAAAGGACTCTGCCATGCCTAAAAATAATATATATATATATATATATTGAAATTTGAATATTCGCACCAAAAAAAATGAACATTCGCAAAATTAATTTTTTTTTTTTCAATTTGATTAAAATAATTTTTTTCAATTCCTAATTTCCTACGTACTCGGTTTCTTAATACGTAATTTTTCTTCACCTAAAAAAAACAAGTTTTGCTCAAAGCTTAGTTATGTTGTAGTATCATTATTACATTCTAATAACACTGTGTCATATTTACTAATTATACATTAAATTTTTATTATCTTAACCTATAAAAAAAGTTTGGTCACAAATTAAACGTTAAGTTATGATGTAGCATCACCACCTTATAATAATAAAGCATGGTTCTAATTATGAGCTAAATTTTTGTATTTAATACATTTATTAAAATTTTAATGCCAAATGGTAATTGTCTAATAGAGACTTAATGGCAGCTGCTTCCAAATATGCTTACTAGTCATTTTTCTTCATAAGCTACGAAGATCTTTACCGTTTTAATGAGTTTGATGCTTTCTAACTACTTGAGTTTTCGCTTAATCAATTTAGAGATGAATGCTACGATAGTAATCTCTTGTTTATATGATGCCGATCGTAGTTGGGGTGTTGATGGTCCATTTTGAGGAGGCCAAAACTCATTTGCATAGATTTTACTTAATTGGCTATGTGTTTAATCATGTATCTCGTGAATGTAATCTAGCAAGTTATCAAAGTTTCAAGTTTAGAACCAATGCAATCCCCACCACTTTTAGAGGAGAGAAATAATCTATTGAAGACCTTTTCATAGAGAATGGAGAGATGAGGACATAATCTAATGGAATTTTGATATGTTTACATCTTATTTTGGTTTTATGCGTGAAGCGAAAGAGAAGCTAGAAGCCAAATTCAACAAGAAAAAGATTTCTTAAAGCTCTATGGTTTTAATCCCTATAAATGCATTATACATGCAATTAGCACAAGCAAAAGACCTTCAACACAACACAAAAACTTCAGAATTCTCAAGATCAAAGCATCTTGATTTCTTCAAGATATCAAGCTCTTGTTCTTTGTTTTTAGCTTTGTTAGGGTTTCAACCTTCTTAGTATTGATTTTTTTAGGATTTTGATTATTGTTTTCATGTTTTCTAAATATGAGATTGGTTATTAGAACTACAATTTTTATCCAATTACGTAATAATCTGATTATTCATACATTTTTCATCAAAGTTCATTATATTTTCTTGCATCCAATCACCCAAGCTACTGTTCTTCATACTTTTCATAATCACAATTTCACCAAATGAGTGAAGTCCTTGTTCAAGGCAAACATGAACCTAGTCAAGTTTCTTATTTTTTACTTGACACACAATCAATTGAGAAGAAGCATGTATTCTCAGTGCAAACTAGTCAGACAACTTATTTTCTGCACATGGCCTCTCGGTCATACAGTGGCACGCTTGCATTCGAATCAAAGGACTACAATGTTCTTATCAAATTATTTGGCAATCTCTTTAAGGTAACAAATATCATATACAAAAATATAGGGTGTTAGACTGAGAGTACTTATAGATAAATAAATAAATAAGTTATGTATTTTGTTTTTTAGAAAAATAAATAAATTAAGTACCAACTTCCCAGTCATGTCAGGAAAAATTAATTAAAAGTTCAAGCTCTTAGGTATAAGACCTCAAAAATATGTTTAACACCATATGTAGGTGAAATATTGGTATGATCTAAAGAATTACATTTTACAAAAACCAATCTAGGACTAAATAGTGGAACTACTCAAAGTCTTTGGATTGTATTGAGAATTTATTTGCTTAGACTGAGTGACAAATCGACTACTCAAAGTGATATGATTGAACTGATAAAACCCATAGTTTAGAAAAATGTATCACTTTTTACTTCCATTTTTCCAAAAAAAAAAATTATGATATGCTTCTTATAAAACCAAATATGCATATGTCATCTATAGAATTGTAAATATTCATTGTCCATTTTAGCAAAAAAATTTCTACAATGCACAAAAATCAACCTAAGCTATTTTCTCATCCATTTGTTATCATTCTAAACAATTCATTATGTGTGTGTATGGTGTACGTATTCAAAATAAATGTTGATGGTGCCATTTTTATGGTGTAAGAACCACACCACAACAGCGCCTGCCTGCTTACCGAGTCAAAACGACGTCGTAGCCACCATCGCAGTTGTAGTCTCTCTGAGAGGCACTCCGCCAGCACCCGGCCAAGTAAAACCGGTCCCACACCTCCTTGTCCAACAACTCATCGCCCTCGGATTCTCTACCGTCGAATCTTCTCATAATCATCGTCATCGTCCACGTGTTCTCGTCTCCAGCTCGTCACAGAAAAGCCCACTGCCCGCGAGCCCATTGGGCCTGGGCTGCTGAAGCAGGCCCTTCTTCCTCTTGTGCTTGATTCGACGCCGTTTCGGGGCCCGCAACTTTTGGTTGGCGGTAAATTCGAAAATTCGTTAGTCCCTAATCCCCCTACGAGAGAGATGACCGTGAAAAACAAAAAGCTTGCTTTTACATCAATGGTTTGCAAATCACCTTCAATGGCTGTCTGAATCTGGACGGGTTTCCATTAGAATTGTCAATGGAAATATCTCTCTTTGGAATTGATCATTCTTTTCATTGGAATTGTCAATGTTGAAGATGTGTTTGATGAAATAACTGACAGAGATATTGTCGTCTATACTTGGATGATTACTGGGTATTCTCAAATTGGTGATGAAGGCGCTTACTAGTTACTAGGCTTTCCCAGTTGGCCTCTACAGCCATATGCAGACGCAAGGATTGTATCTAATCCGGTTACTTTCGTGAGCTTACGCCTACTACAAGAGGAACTGGTGGTTCAGTTCAGATGAATTGAAGTATTCAAAACGAGATAAGTCTCATGCACCCATGTATAACAAATGTGGACCCCTAGATCATGATAATCAACAAACAAAGCCAACAACTAAGCATTACAAAAAAAAGAAATGAAGAATTGGGCATACCCATGGTAACGATCATACTCAGTTTCTACAACTCAGCCCCTCTTGTGCACACTGAACTCATCCTCCCGCCTTGATCTAGAAACTTCTCAATAAAAATAAATAAAATAAATATACTCCCCTCCTCTAACTAACTCTCCCTCCATTCTATAAATACCCCCTCCCTCCCTCTCCCGCCTCATCAGTCACGCAATTTAACAACTTCAAGTTTCAGTTTCTTTCTCTCTCTCCCTCTGTATCTCTCCCCTTCAAATTTTCAGATCTACTCATGGAAGAAGTGAAGATAGAGAAGCTGACTCCACATATTCTGGTGAAGTCAGCAATGGAGGCCTCTGCTCTTTACAGAGAGTTGTTCGGAGCTGAAATTCTGGCCGACGGTGAAATCAAAATCGGCTCGCAGATCATTGTTATCACAGAATCTGCAATATCTACTCAGCCCCAGCGTCCTACTCTTTGTTTACGGCTTGAGTCTTCGGACTTAGCTTCTTCGGTGGTAAAGTCTCTACGACTGGGTTGTGAACTTGTCCAGAACATAGTGGAAGACGTGTATCGACCTGGCGTACTGATTGCTACGATTTCGGACCCTTTCGGGCAGATATGGGAGCTCGCTTACTCCAAAGGTAAATAATCGATATACTTAATAATTGTTTTGGTAATTATTTTCTTTTTTTGAGACTTGTTATACTAATTAATTTATCAGTTCTCAATGCGTTTTGTTTCGATGAGAGACTTGAGAGTTGTCATTGCGGTTTGTAATTCTTTTCGGTGAGATTTGATTTATAAAATCTTAGCTTCTTTTTTTTAAAAGTCAGTAATTAATTTGTAGGTTGAGATTAGTAGAAGAGTACGTGTTTGGTAGAATAGAAAATTAGAAGAGGAGAGAAAATAGAAAGATGATTCTGTGCGTTCCTATGCAGAGGTTTCTTCTGCACTTCATTAATCTGACCGACTGATTGATTTAGCTTATTAAGATTTGATTTAGAAATTCTTAGATTCTTTTTTTGATTTAGTAATTAATTTGTATATTCTTTTCTTTATGGATATTTAGTAATTAATTAATTTTAATTCGTTCTGGAAGGCGGTATTGGAGATGAGGGTTTTTTGAATGCGGTGAAAGCGTTTGACGCGATTCCCCAGTTCACCGACTACGGATTGGATGTGATGCTCTTCGGGTTCACGACCGATGAGAGCGAGTATTACAAATACCTTTTTGAAAATTACGCGGGAACGCCGAATGCGAATAGGGTTGACATTGTGCGGAAGGGTGAAGATACTATGGCGACTTTTAACGGGGGATCTTGTCTTGCGTTTGAGACGATAGTGTGTAAAGTGGACGGCGAAGTGAATGTGGGTATTTGTTTTTCTTACTTTCTAATTTGATTATAAAATAAATATTGAATAAAGTTGACGTGTCGGTTTATTGAAATTGAATGACAGGATCTTATCCGAAATTGTAGAGAAAATTTAGAGTACAGAGGCTTAATAGTTGGATTCTTTGAGTTGAATACTCCAGAGCACTTGAAGACTGAATTTACAAGGGCTGGAGGGGATTTGCTTTGTGAGAAGCCATCGGCTCTCATAAAGAATATCTCAATGGATTGGTTGAGGATAAGTCAAATTCTACTTTTTGCTGTAAAGAGAATGTACAGAGAAGAACTTAACATGATAGAGGAGTATCAGAATGAGGCAGCAAGGAGAATTGCTGAGCTGGAGGGCGGATTGGACCAGGGGGAGATCACGACAGTGACTCCCCAGTTGGTGGTGAGGACTACCGAGACCTGCCAATTTTTTGAAGAGTATGAAGCTGTCTTTGGTGCCAAGGAGGTCCGGTTCTCTTCATTTTATGGAGGCAATGCTTGCTCTGAATTGTTGCTGGGTTCTAACCTTCTTGTTGTCAGAGACGACCCAAACGATCCTGATCTCAGGTACATTTCTATAATTTTTTTAGTTTTATGTAAACTTGAAATGTTAATTACTGTTTGTTTAATTGTTTGGGTCTCTTTGTTTGATCAGAGTGAGCCCGCAGCCAGGTCTTTTTCTCGAGCTTGAATGCTCGGACCTGAAGACTATTGCAAAGAGGGCTCTGGAATTGGATTGGACTAAAGTGGAGAATGATCCAACTCGTGTGAGTCGTGTTGTGCTCAAGGACCCATTTGGACACGTGTGGCATCTCCGCGGCTGCGCAGGTAAGATTTATTCAATAATTTTTAATGGTTTGTTTGGAATCAGTTGGATAACTTGGATGTTGTTTTTATTAATTAACTATTATTTACTTTTCTTTCTTTCTTTTTTTTTAACCTTTGGAAGGTGCGTGATTTCTGCGTTTCTGAACGAGGATTTGAAAAGGAGAGGAGAACCTGTTGACAGTTGAGCGACTTTCACATGGTGTATTCTGTTGACATGTTAATAATCTTGCACAAACACAATTTGTCTATCATTACTCATTTGCAATTGACATTATATGTTGTATGAATTTCACTGGTCAATCTAAAAATATAAACTGGAGTTGTAGCTCAACCAAAATTCAGAATGATGTAAGTCCGGATCTGGTTTAGTGGTTAAACAAATAGAAAGAAGACCTTATGATCAGTTTAAGCAATTATGGTCTATTGAAGTTCTTTATATCAATTATCATTCCTTTTTCTTTTTTTTTTAAGGAAAATGAAAATTAGAGCTAAAATTTTCCCTTATTCTTAGCCCAGCTCAGCCTAACTGGCATCATTTTGGGAGTATCCAATCCATGCGACTGATGTTGTGTGCGTATGTGTGGAGTTAGTTGCTGAAATATTATCAGTCCGCGGACTTAAAACTTTGTACGAGTTTTTTACACTATTAGAATGTTTTTGGAATTTTGTGTTTTGCCTCTAAAAAATGATTTATTTCATCCTATATCGGGGTGCATCATCGTGACTTAAATAAACAGAGCCAGAAGAAGAAATTCCAGTATGAAGAAATTACTAAGATAAATAGGCCAAATAGGAAGATCAGTATCTGGTATTATTGCATTAAGAGAATACCAAGTTGAGATATTCCACTAAGCTAAAAACAAAATCGGGCAATGCATTAAAGAAGTTAATAACAGGGAAAAATATTTGAGGGTAGTGAACTCAGCAAGGAGGATCCTCATAAAATAACTAGCAAGCTAAGGTCCAGTAAAAGGTGGCAACTATGACAACTGACAATAATATATTAATATGTTAACCATTCATATTCTAGAACGATAAGAAATATTTGATGAAAAATGCCAGTATGTAAGACATAAAATAGAGAGTTACAGTTACCCTCCTTTCATTAACATCAAATGGATTGAGAGTTTTACAACTGAACAATGTAAAAAAATTAATTAAGATGAGTAGAAGCCATCATAATCCCTAAAAACTTGGCACAACCCAAAATGCAGCTGGTACGTAATCCTCGTAAAACCATTCTTGAGGCATTGTGTAATGCTTGGCGATGGTTCCAAGCTCTAAATTGAAGATACCCATATCATCATATGGAAAAATATTACGAGCATTCAAGGTTCCAAATTGATCATCCGTGTAATATATAGAATTTGGCTGGCATCCACCCAAAACAGAGACCGAATGATTGTTACCCACAAATAGAGCCTCATCTCCAATACTTTTTACCTCAACCTCTTCCACAATAGATCCGTCTTTGTCGTCAAACACCAACTTGTAAACCTTGAAGCTCTCAGTAAATAGTCTGCTCATCCATTTTCGGTTCCGAAATTTAGAACGTATATATCCATAAAATCTTTGGATACGGTATAGGTTCCCCTTAGCAGATTCCACAAGATATGTCCAAACAGGCACACCTGCACCTGATAGCGTACACTTCTCAGGTGTACGTAGTTTTGGTATTAGTGGCTTTGAAAGGCTATTACTGCAGTTAACATCCAATGAATAGATGGCTCCATTTCTTTGAACCGCATAGATTTGACTTGTATAAAATATAACATCAGTAAAGTCACATGGTTGCTTGATGCAAGTCCAACAATTTTGGCCTGCTTTGATAAAAGCCAACTCGAAAACCTTATAGAGTGCTATAACCACATAATTCTTCGGATTCAGAACGGGATCTGTGGACAAGATAACTTTTGGGACGCGATACTCATAGTCAAGTGTATCAATTTTTTCGACATCCAAGGGAGGGATACGAATGGGACATAGTTTTCTGAAAGGGTTGTGCAATGCTATAATTAGACCTTGGTCTGTTTGATCTACTGTGGCCAACCAACCCTGGCTAGAACCACAACACCTCCTACTATAGGGAACTTGAAATTGAATATTGTTGCAGATCTTTCCTTCCCAAACACTATACAGTCTTTGCCTTGTTAGTCTAGATTTATTATCAATAGTATGGATGACAAGCATGGGAAGTGCCTTACCACGCCAGCTCAGTGTTGCATGATTATAGCCTTTTGAAAGACAACACCATTCCTTGCAAACAGCAGCAAAACGAACATGATCAATGGGTTCCAACAACTTATCGAGAATCAAAAACACAACTGGTAGAGGAAGACTTGGCCATGATATTACTGATGGATAACTATTGTTCAAGGCAACAGCCATGTTCCTACAACAACATACACGACAGACAATAAAAACAACTTAACAAGCAAAGAAAATCAACAATAAAAGAAGAGCAATAGAAATTAAGCAGAGATTTGATAATGATCCATGGAAATTTGGGGTCTATTAGCACAAGTGATCCCTTATATAAACACTTTAAGACAATCATTTAAGGATGATGGGAATTGTGACTGCATTATAATTATAATTATAATTATAATGAAGTTTATTCTATCTTCAAAATACAAGCTTCAAAGTAGACATCGTGCAACTCTAAATTATCAACAGAGGAATATAATAATAAACATCTGTCAACATGAAATTAATCACTATAAGCATAGAAAGGCAACTACAATATCACAGTGAAACTAAACACCAGAGTCAGTCGGTCAGAGTATGAAGCATTGGGTATACGCCACATACCCATGGTATCGGTAACCATTTTTGATATTTTGTGCTGACGAAGATTCGTACTGTATACAAGCTGCGCGCTTCACCAATCAAAATTCAATTAGCACATGGCAAACAAAAAATTAGAAACCCTAATCCCTAATTCAGACTGATTCCAATAGAAAAGGTGATAACTTTACCCTCTGATCATGGTCATCTTCATCGGCGAAAAAATCCCTATTATTGACATCGCTCTTGGGAATGACGGCATCACTGGAATTGATGGCGAGAGCAGTGTCTCCAACCTCAACTGGCAAACCGGATTTCAGAACCGAGTTGCAATGCTTGTGGTCCAAATCGGCTCGTTGCATTCTTCCCTTTTTTATTCTTTTTTAATTTTTTTTTTCCTTTTTTAATAAATAAACAAGAAAGAGAGATGCAGAGTAAGAGATTGGAAAAATTGTTGGAATTTATAAACTTTTGGAATGACCTAAAAGATAGGGATCATAATTGGCCCGGGCCTAATAGAACTTGGAGACAATTTTGGACCGGGCCGGACTTGAGCCTCATGGGTCTGTCCTTGCGGGCTTAGATGGGCCGGCCTTATGAAAACGCTAATTTAGGCACACTTTGGAGCCTAAATATATATATTATATTTAGAGTAATTTATAGGCTAGTCCAATTTTTTCTCTTTTCTTAGACTAATATCTTAATACTTTTTTAATTTTGACTAAGTTCCAAAAATATTATCCAAATGTTTTTAATATATTTTAAAAATGTGTAATATTATCTTAAAACTAATGATATATAAATCTTAATATTATCCTAGTATTATTATAATATTATTCTAATTGTATATTACTTTAATATTCTAATATAATATTATATATTCTAATTAATATTATCATATTATCCTATAATTAATTATGAGATTTAACTCTACTAAACGAACGATTGACTTTGGTTTGTAAATACATTTCAATTGTATCAATCAATCGATCGGCTCTTGTTTGTCGGCTTTTATGTTATGGTTTAGCTCCAGGATTTTGGGCTCTACCCAAAATTCCAGAGCTAAACCCTAACATATCGCCTTTATCAAATCCATTCTATACCCTAAGAAGGGATGGGGTGAAAAGATGAGATTTACCCTCAAAACTCAGAAAATAAAGTAACTCGAATAAATAAATATATATATAAACCCAAATATTGGTACAATTGAAATATACCTATATGTATATGATTTTTTTTCTCTTACTTGTTTAATTATTTTTTATGAGTTAATATATTTTTTATTATATAATAAAAATAGATATTATCATTTATTATTTCAAATTAAAAAATATAAAACTAGATAATCTTGAATGTTTTAATTAAAAATGTCTGAATAGATATTATCTTTCATAATTTTTAAAATTAATTCATATTAATTATTTTAATTTTAAGAGATAATATGACTCAAAATTTTAAAAGGTCTATTTTTTGGACCTCAATCTAAAAAATTAGATTTAAATATTAATTTAAATTTGTATATGGTTTTAGTCCGAATGACCTTTTAAAATTGGATTTATTTCTAATTATTCTTTATATTTACACCTATGAGAAAAACTTATTTATTTCCGTTATAAGGTATCACTACTAGAGAGAGAGTCTCAAACTTCAAGCGGTGATGTCGCGTTACCTA
>QANT01000305.1:0-26009 GCA_003254885.1 Purshia tridentata
ACCTGTTTCAAGATTAACCATCCGCTGGAGCAGGGTAAAAGCAAATAGAAAGCAACATATTTGAAACAAAAAAGGGTGCAATTTTCACACTCCTATTTTATGCATTTGCATTGCCCTTAAAATCTAAGCTTTCATTCTCCTTTTATATAACCAGAGCATAAAAATAAGTAGAAAAGTGCAAATGTACGAAATTGAAGTGTGAAAATTGTCACCCTAAAAACAGAGGCAAACATCAAGATACCTATAAAGAAGAAGAACAATGTGTAAGGACAGCTGAGACAAAGAGAGGTTAAAAATTCAACAAGTGTGTCAAACTTGAACATTCATAATTGACAGTGAAATAAATATAAACCATGATTAGAAGTATAATGAAAACATTTACAAAAAATTAAACTATTTGTATCTGAGGTGGAACCCATGTTGGTGAATGGGTCCTCGAAATGTGATCAGTAATGTGGTCAGCCAATGTGGTAGATTTAGCTTACTCTAAATGAAAACCTTGTTCTAACTTAATTGGACTTGGCTACATGAATTCTATACTCCATTCTTTTCTATCTTGGATCATATTTTCATTTAAGCCATGCACCCAATTATATATATATACTTGTTAAAATACAATTAATTTAGATAATAATGCAAGAAGGAATGAAAATGAAGAATTGAGTTACTTTGAGGCCACCAACGGAGAGAAGGCCACTGAGAATGCATTCCTTGAGACCCGTCCCAAGAACTATCACGTCATACTCTTCATCCATGGCAGCAAAGCAAAAGCAAGCAACTGCTGGCTTTCAGAAACAATTCAACAAAAGAGAGAGAGAGAGAGAGAATCAAAGTAATATGAGATTGAGAAGTGAAGGGAGAGCATGATCTGGACCTCTGGTTTTGAGCATGTGGCATTCGGAACAGGTCTTTAGCGGGAAGTAACGAGACTAACGCACATGAATAGCGCTAGCTGCATTCGCGTTGCTCTATGCGCGTGGAACTTACTTTTTGTTTTAACAATTTGTTTAGTTTTTTTTTTTTAGAATACAATTTGTTTAGTTTATAGCCTAGCTAGCATTGGCCCTATGATTACATAAGGTCATTCACAGTAATTTTCTTAGTATGATAGTTATTTGAGAGTCATACAATTGGTGCACTATGGGATTGATAGTTATTAAATGAGATATCTTTTTAATTTATAATTTGTATGAGGTTTTTTTAGATAAAACTTCATTACTTTTAAAAGGTTAATTATAAGTTGAAATTAAATAGTATTAGTGTAATCTAAAAGGGTCGAAAGACATGAACCCTTAATATTCGAGGTGGAGCATTCGTTGCCCTTCTAAATCATTAAGTTGAGCACCTATATGGATGTAATATATATATATATATATATATATATACAGGGAGGCTACACTGTGGGAATCCCACAAATTTCTAGTTTGTGGGATCCCCCTTGAGGTGCCCACACGAGTTGTTTTGTATCGATCCGAACCGTTCATTTTTTACATCTCTATTCATAGATCATCCTTGCAAAAAATTAGCCAAATTGGAAATTATTTGCTTATTTAACTTTGACCAAACACATAGACGAACCAAATATTTTTTATGAAACCGTCTACTTGTTTGGTCAAAGTTAAATAGACAAATGATTTCCGATTTGGCTAATTTTTTTCAAGGATGATCTATTAATGGAGATGTAAAAAATGAACGGTTCGGATCGATACAAAATAATTCGTGTGGGCCCCACAAGATAAATCCCACAAACTAAAAATTTGTGGGATTCCCACAGTGTAACCTCCCTGTATATATATATATATATATATGAGAGTCTTGTTATATCAAATGTGAACTATATATGTCAAAGGAGGCTCCAGTTGCAATTTTTCTTTCATCTTTTTATTAGTTGAATTCTTCTATCTATTCTCGTATTCCCGAACTTCTAACTTTTCTTCTCATTTATCAGACCTGAATTTTTTCTAACTTTTCCCCATTCTTCATCTCTCATTTTAAATCCTAGCCATCCAAACTCTTAAAACATGATCTAAGGGTCTTGTTTTAAAGAAATTAAATTATACTGCTCCAAATAAAGTTTTTTTTTTTTTTTTTGAGGTGGGGTGGGGAGGGGCAAAATGATGTTACTTTAATAGCTGCCAAAAGAACAAATAATTGTCTGTCTTCCTTGATATGCAATAATTATTGAACTGAAAATAATCCTAGCTAGATCTACTTCTTTAATGCACATATCTGCACAAAATGACGGTTAATAAAGTCTTAGGGCATCAATAATCTACTCCTTGTATATTAAAATTTTAGCAAAAGAACATGACAATATGACATTAAAGGTCTGTTTGACACTAGAATCGCTTTTAATTAGTAATGTTTTGTTAGAAGCACTTATTCAAAGAAGCACATACAAAATTTTATAAAAATTCTAAATGATTCATGCAAAAATGCTTGAAGTGCTTCTCAAAAAATCCCTTAAAAGCGTTTTTATAATCCAAAATCACTTATATATATTTATGTCAAACACTACCAAAAGCGTTTTTACAAATCTGAAAGTGATTTTAACAATTCTACAAACACTGTCAAATGGGCTCTAACACCCTTTTGTAGTTGAAGTTGAAACATTCAAAGTGTTCCAATTAATGACTCCATTTTCACTTACAATTCAATCAAGTAGAGAGAGCATTCGATACTATTCAAACTCAAGCATACCTAGTGTATTCAAACATACCCAAATTTTAGTTAAATTATTTTTGGAGAGCTCAGAGTTTATAATATAGCCTTTAGAATTTAGGGCTATACAACACTATAAGCTTGGTTTTGGGTTATATATACTACTGCGAGACATTTACGTCTTCTTATAGAAGAGATCGATGATAGGATGATGCAATCAATTTGCTCCTCAATCATGAACCCTCCACCTCTCATGTTCAGTTAGGAATTGGTAACCTGCATGGCGTAAAAAGGATGCATTTATAGGCAAATGCTTGGCAGCAACATAAAACAGCAAATAGGACCCCCTTTCGTTTTTTTTTTTTTTTTAATAACGTGTTAAATTTATGTTCAAGAAGCCGTGGTTTAGTATTTAAACGAAAACTAAAAATAATATAATTTAAAATATGGGTACAAAATCAACACAAAAAAAAAAAGGCAGAAATCGATACTAAACAAAATAGACATAAGAGCCGAACTCATAAAACTTTATTTAATAATTAATCTCTATTTCTACTACTCAAATTTAATGAGATATTAATTCTTTCATGAAATATTCTCACACAATGAGAACATTGGGATGAGAATTATAACACATAAAACCCACCTCATTGTGAAAAAATGCCCCATAAAATATGCTCTATTTAAAATTAGTGAAAATCCATGGAACCTGCTATTCTCTGTACAAAAACAACAACAACAAAGCCAGCATATTGTGAAGGGACCATGTATCTTTCCATCTAGTAACTGATGACATTGACAAGTTAATTGCCTGAGGAAAAAACTATTCGATAAATTGGACTAGTTTGTAAGGCCATTAAAATTGTAGTTAATTAATTGGATCTGTTTAATTGGTTGCACTATTGAAATAAGTACGTGTTAATTAGAAATGAATAAACTAACCCCAACTTGAGAGAAGTGTCAGAGCTGCCATGGTGTCGAGGAGGATCTGCTGAATAGTACACATCAGCGATTGACTGGCCTTGTTCAAGTTCAAGAAAAGAATCAGTGATTCATCAATATCACATACAAACAAAACTTTGATTTTTAAATTTTAACAGATTCATTTTTTCATCTAACATATCCATTTGTAAATTGTTACATTTTATCACATATCAAACTGTGCTCATACCATAAACGAACTCAATAAATTAATTCAGATCATCACCTGCTTCAGTCGACGGTTCTCTTCCACGAGTTGGGCTCCCTGCAAATAATGAGATATATATAAGCCCTGAATTTAAAATACACTTTCTGATCAGGTAAGGTAGTTTTTTTTTTTTGTTGAGAAAAGTCACTTTACATTGGTCACAAGAGAAACAGAAATTTGGAAAGCTGAACTAATAATTAATCAATGTAAATGCAAATTATTCGATGTAATCCTCAGACTTTGTCATAATTTGGTCATATAATAAATTAATAATTATATATCTATATTATTGACTCGTTTCTTAAAAGTTTAAGTCTTTATATGGCTTTCTAATATATATATATATATGATAATATGATATCCTATACGTAGTTATAGAGCTGTAGGGTTCAAAACCTTAAATTTTCATTCCTTACTCTTTTTGTTAGTTTGCAAAGAATAATATGACTGTACCTATATATTTCTGTATATGTTTGGTTGCACATGAGGGAGGTATCAACTTTATATAAGTGTTGATCCATTCATTTTCATAACACCTTAAAGTTTTAAGGTTTAATAGTTGTCTAACAACACCAACTTTTATGATCAACATAATGAAAATAGTTTATTCAATATTAATATTAGATCATCAATAATTAAAGTACAATTTGAATATCTTCAGCGATCGATTGCAATTTTAGTTTCAATGAACATCTTGTTTCAGTTTTAGGTACAATTTGATTATTGTGAATATTTGAAGATTTTTTATCGATTTCAGTTTACATGATCGATTTCATTTTTCATTAGTTGGTTTCAGTTTTCGTGATTGATTTAATTTTTAGTTACAGTTTTAGTTTGTTTAAATTGCTAAAGTTTAGCCTGATAGGAATTAGTTGCATGGTTTGTAATTTTAGGTGTATTTTATGGTTAAATTTTAATTAATTAGGCAGAGGATTTTAGGAGAGTTTTTAAATGACAGAGGTCAGCAAAAATAAAGTCTACGAAGTTTAGAATTTCAGACTATGTTTTCTTCTTGCCATCTATGTATATATGGATTAGAAAATTAGTGGTACAAAAATGCCTTAATAGAAACAAAGAAAAGTTTAGTCTCTGACCTTCCACTTAAGAGAGCTGATCTCTTTCAGAACTCTTTCACCCTGAAAGAATTAGAGTATATATTTGTTGAAAAATTTCTTCAAGTCATATATATTCAAGCTAATTATATAATTAACTGAGAGAGAAACAATTAAATTAACTAACCTTTGTATCTGAAACACGCCTCAAGCCTGCTGCGATATCTTGCTCTAGTTGCTTTAATTCTTCTATGTTTAGTTCTTGGAGCTCTTCTCCCATTACCTGCCTGTTATATTTATATATATTGGTGGCTCAAAGTCTTAATTAATTTTCTTATCATCGCAGCAACTAATTGTATTAATTAAACAGTGATTATATATATGCTGTTATACATACCTGAGCTCGTGCGTCTTCTCTGCAATTTGCTTGCTCAACGTGGAGGATTTAATGCTCTCATGCTGAGAATACAACAAGGAATTTCAGTTTCATGCAGGAAAGTTCTTCAGAAAATAATTTTATGCAAGAAACCCCCATGCGCGCACATTCTTCGATTTTGTTAGTTCTCATTTGTCATCATAAGAAGTAATTAATAATTAATCTTCAGCTATTGAGAGTCTAAATACTATATATATATATATATATATGTTAATTTAGTTGGGTACTTCTTAAAGATTTGTCAAACCAGGTCTATTGATTTTGACATTATACTTTTATTATTTTCAACACTATCATTTGTCGTGACTAAGAAGTTTCACTCTCTACGTAACGTTTAAAGTAATAAATTTAATACTCTTTTTATTATTGATTTATAAGATTAATGTGAACCGATTTAATTTGAAGGATCCAAATATAGTATTAAATCTAAAACTTATTTAACACCACATATTAATGGTTCGGAGAAGTACGCTTTGATGGTACACATAATCCTCAAAGCTAGGGAAAAGAAGAGCTCATCTGCAACCATACATATGCATGTATATAAAGTTCTCGTTTTAACATATTTTGGATCGGTGAAAACTAATTTATATTGAAAATATGCCATTAATTCGGTCATTTCTAAAGAAATAGCACTACTATGTATATAGGCATAGCTGGCATCATACCTGCAACTCGGGCGATGGTTGTTTCTTCTCATGATTTTCTACATGCAGACTGCGCCTTGCAATTACTTGTTGCACGCTTTACACAACAAAAGAATGTCATCTTCACTTAATCAATCCAATTAATTAACTATACAAAGCAATTTAGAAATCGAACTATATGTTAATTTATTCAAGCCTTGAATTGAGAGAGAGGTATTCTTCAATTTGTGATCGTTTTGAACTATATATAAAATTTTTTTGTCATACACTATTTTCTTGCATGGCTATTCAAGTTAATTGATAACTATATATGTATGAAAAAGTAATAGAATTATGTGGCTGAGCGCTCAAATATTAATTTAGTAACTACTTTTTTGAGCTCGAAAATATAATTTCATAGTTCAAATCATTCATTTTCTACTCCTCATTCCAAATATCATCATCACAAAATCCAAAGGGTGCTTAGTTTATTCAGAAAAGTCATTTGATCGAGATGGTTAGCTCATATGCATCAACTAATTAAGACCTAATTAAGGATGCACTACTACAGAGATTGAGTGTATTCAAGTTGATGAAGCCATCAAGAGATATAGTAGATAAAAGAACAGCAGTTGGTGAGGTGGTGAATATCGAAAATATTGTTATGAAAAGACTCACACAACATATAAACCACACGTCCACACAGCAGAAACAGACAGAGAAGCATACTGAAGGCACAATTTTATTTTGTTGAAAAACTTAGCCTTTGTTGAGGAGTTATTTTAGAGAGAATCGAACCTTAAATCTATTCTAGTCTTGACCTATTATTTCACCCGAGATGAAGATTTAAAATCTTCTATAAACAAATAAATTAATATAAGGATTTTCCACAACTCGATCTCAACCTTACAACCTCCCAATACATTCAAAGCTCTCAACTCTCTTCCACTCAACTCTTATTACCCTTACAATCTTGAACCAAAACACCTACCATAATAGCTTTTATATAGATTTAGGAAACCCAATACCAGGTATAAGTTTGAAGAGATACTTAGGGAATAAAAACTTTCCTAAAGAATCATGTTATATATATATAGGAAACCCACAATAGGAAATCCAAACCAAATAAGAATTTCGGACCTGACTATCTCCAACTTAATTGGTTCAATTTCGTCACCTTTCACATCAAACACCATACATACCAAAGGTATGATCTCTCAACACACCCTACTCCTTTATGGGTTAAGGGTGCACCGTATGAGACAGCTTGTGAAGGGTTAACTCATCAACCCTTGAGAGTTTAAGCCCTTGTCATTAGCCAATTAATGCATGTACTTTTCTCCATTTTGCTCAAGCGCTGCATCCAACTTCTTTAACCGACTTTCACCCAATAGTACGTACTCTTCTTCCTTTTAAACAATTCAAATTTCCAAGCTTTGGTTCTTTTCAAAAACTTCTCCTTAACTCCATAACAAATCATTTTGATCTATCTCTAGCAATGCAGTAAGGCACTAATTGGGTCCTTTCTTAACTCCACCTTATAATAAATTAGAGTGTCCTTGCTTATCCTTTCTAACAATACTCTAAGGCCTCGTTTGATTTGCTAGGATTGGATTGGAAAAGATAATAGCAAATTCATGTGTATTTGAAGAAGAAATTTCTAATTTGAAGAAAGAAGATAGGAATAAGATGGATAAATTATAAAGAAAACTTCTCCCTTTCAATCCCCTCAAAATGGTAGAGATTAGCAAGAATAACATTTTCCTTATGGCTAAGCCATTTTCTTTCCATCTTCTTCTTTCAAGTTAGAAAACACTCAATCTTTTTTCTTAAATACACATGAATAACTTTTTCCAACCATTTATCATTTATCATTTCTAATCCAATCCTAACCACCAAACGAGGCCTAAAGAAAATTAACCAACCCACTTCTACTTTTCCCAACCATAACTCTTGCATAAATCCAACTTTCTACTCATGTATCTTAGCATCCCATTAATAACATTTTCTATATATCTCTAATACTCTACTTAAAACCGTCTTTATTAGTTTGTTTACATTCTTTTAACTTCTTATAGTAATTCTTCTTTAGCTGAGAATGGCGGATAACCCTAAAAATCCAGTGCATGACTCAAAGAAATCAAAATCTTCCTAAAATAATTCGGAACATATCGCACACCATTATATTTACTGTTTTAACAACCCCATCAAACATCTTAATTAATCTTCTCACAACACCACCAATAGCTTCGTTGGGACATGATCCACTATATATACAAAAAATTAATTTACAGTAATCAAATTCTTGTTAGGGAACCAACTAGCTAGAGAAGGTGGAGGGACTTGTCAAGACACCTACCAATTCTATATAATGAATAATTTGCTCTCCATATAGATATATATGCATATATAGTTCAGTCTAATAAAATGTTGGGGAAAATGTTGGGGGGAAGACAAAAGAGACAAAAGAGACAAAAGAGGAAAATACAGGCATGCCTGACCTTTTATTGCATTACATTATAATTTTCTTATTTTGTGTTTATATTGTGGAATAAATAATATTGCTGTAATGTTAGGTTTGGATTCAAACACATAGGTCAGCATGTTATATATATATATATAGAGAGAGAGAAAGAGAGAGAGATATATATATATATATATACACACACAGTTTCCTACTTCGAATCCCTTATTTGATTAACTTATCAATAGGTTTAATTTAAGTCATTGAAGAGTTTTAGTGGTCAGGTTATCTCAAACGATCATAAGACTTGTTTCCTTAAGCCAAATCTTTACAATTTTTGTTTAGAAATCTTAATGGAGTATTTTTTGGTAATTCTAGAATTTAGTATCTATTTTTATTGATATTGCCCCCATATATACTTTGGTTACTTTCTAATTATTCTAGATTTATAGAGTTGGCTCATGTAGCCTTATTTTGAAGTGTTCTTTGAAATTAATAATATTAAAATGAAATAAAGCTTTCTTCTATTTTCTTATAAATCTTTGTGTACTTTATTTGCATAATATAGAAAAGACCTTGGATGCTCTAAGTATATTGTATTCTTTCTATTAACCAATGAATCTTTTATGAGTGTTAATTATAATCTTCTGTTGCCTTCATTGAATGTAATTTAATTCTAAATTTTATATTGAGGAATGCTATCCACTTCTTCATTTACTTTTTCCACCGACTTTTTCTTTTATTATTCTCATTATATAATGTATTTTCATGATTCAAATCGTTTATATTTAGATAATTATTTGAAAATCATTTATGCAAAAAATCAAATAAATTGAAAATCGTTTGTTCATATAATCATTATAAATTAATTAACAGTGAATAAAATTGTAACCAAAACCGTCTTTTTATTTGATAAACAAATACATAACCAAACGATTTCCGATTTGGTTATTTTTTGTAGAGATGATTTAATAATTAGATCTAAAATATGAACTGCTCGGATAATGAAAATATATTATGAAAAGAGAATAATATAAAAGAAGATCTTTGAAAAGGTAGATATCAGTCCTCTTTTATTTTAGCATTTACTCTTTTTCTTCATTAAATGGTCCCATCATTCCTTTCATCTTATATATATATTTTTTAAAAAAATACTTGGGTCCTCAGTTTTGAAGACCTCTTCATCCTCAGTTCCAATAATTTTATAACATGTATCATGATTTTTAAATAAACTTATCTTGTAATTAAGTAATTGTTATTGTGGACACATGCTATAAGTTTTTGATCCACATAAACAACTGAAGATGAAAATGTCCTCAAAACTAGAGACCTAAGTATTTCCCTTCTTTTTCATTTTAATAGACTTTAGATTCTTAGGCTGTGATATTTCATGGTCTTCAGATTGAAATGGGTAATCAAGAAAGATTCAAAGCATAGTATTTCATGTGAAAAAGTGCAAGACGTGGAAGTAATTCAGCTACAAAGAAAAAAACTATTTGAGTACTATAGACTTGCGAATCGTACTATAAACTGACACAATAACCAGCTCACATTCAATTTAATTTTTTGTTGAAAAAACAAAAAAAACCCTCAATCTTTCTCTCATCTAAATGTTAAAAAGCGAAAAAAAATAATGTTTAATTTTGATAGATATTTATACAATGATTATTAATGTTTAAGAGAGAGGAACCTTGAGCTGGAGTATTCAAAGAGCTTTCCTGTGGCAGAGAAGACAATAAGAGCAATCTCAGAATCACAGAGAATGGAGAGCTCCTGGGCCTTCTTGAAAAGTCCTCTCCTCCTCTTCGAAAATGTCACCTGCCTTGCCGTCGTGTTGTCGATCTTCTTGATCTGGATTTTCTTTCTCGTCATTTATTTTCCGGGAAAATGTTGATCCAAACAAATCCAATCCCTTACATAAAATAATCAACTCAAAGCTATCAGACCATGCATATATGTCTGACATAAAATTAATGATGCAATAATATTATCAGATCCAACTAGATATCAGATTTGAGTAAATGTAGACCTAATTCAAAGAAAAGGAAAAAGATATACCCATCACAAACATAAATCAAACCATTAATAGAAAATTAAGAGTTATTGAAATGGAAGAAGAAGATAGTGAAAAAGGAAAGAAACTTACCTACCCAGAAAAAAAAATAAAACAATAGAAAATTACCCTTTAGACCAAATCAAAATATGAGATATAATGGGTAATGGGTATATATATATCCTAGAGAAAGAGTGAGAGATGAGTTCTATAAATGGAAATCTAGAGAGTTGAAAAAGTGATATCTACTATCTAGACTCTAGAGAAGATGGTTTTTTTGGTAAGAAAGATGGCTAGCTCCTTCATTTGAACCTTTCCAAATTAAGAAAAGAATGAAGAAACCAACCCTAGAATCAAAGAAAGAAGGGGAAAAAAGACTGAAAACCCTAGCTAGCTAGCTGCAAATCCAAGCTCACTGATCTGTGACTTTGAGTCTGTGATATGCATACTGCAGTCTATATATATATATGTATATATATGGCCATTCAACAAAGTTAGTTTCTAGTTTCAAGGGTTTTTAATTACCTTGTTTCTTTGTACCCTTGTATTTACTAATTAGAGCCCTTGAAACTTCTCTCAACACCAACTACAAGGCCACCAATCAATGATCCAAAGACAGAGAGATAGATAGAAAGAGAGAGAGGGTTGTGTTGGAGCCTACCATGCCAGAGCCAGCTAGTTCCAGAAATATAAGATTCCTTTTATGGCCAACCAGAGATGTCTCTCTCTGCAATATCAATTGGGTTTTTGAAAAAAAATAGTAAAGTGGAGTTTAGTGGTAAATTGTTGGTGGACAGAGTGGTGGACTGGAGACTGAAGTGGGTCTCTTTGTGTAAGTGGAATTATATTTCTTTCTTTTTTTGGGTTTTTCTTTCTTTTTTTCATTTATAATAGGAAAGGTTTGCTTTCCGTACTCATACCCACGCCGCATGACTGAGCAAGAATTATGGCAAGGTTGTACTACCCGCCTCGTCCCCCCAACCTTCAATTTCTCGGGATATGGAACATTTCATCTATTCCAGTTTCAGCGTCTTTAAGATTTCAAAAACAGACAGGAGATTAGGCAATCGGAGGTGACAGAAATTGCACTCTTATCTATTCTACACATTGGAATAGTATATTCACTTTTTTTCACCCCTATATTAGAAAAATGGGATGACCTCAAGGTTATCTCATCTTTCGAAATTATAATTTCGGCAATGTTTACGCATAATCGGAACAGTTCACATTTTAGATCACCTATTATAGATCATCTATGCAAAAAATCAACTCAATCGGAAATCATTTGGTTATATAATTGTTGTCAATTAAATAGAAAAAATGAATGGTTTCGAATTAAAGAGTGATTTTTTGACCAAACCGTTAATTTTTTCTATTTAATTTACAACAATTCTATAACCAAATGATTTCCGATTGAGTTGATTTTTTGCATAGATGATCTATAATAGGTAATCTAAAATGTGACCGGTTTCGATTATGCGCCAACATTGCCGAAATTGCAATTTCGAGAAGTGGGGTGACCTTAAGAGTGACCCAAAAATTGTTCCCTATATTATAGGGGCTGTGCTGCCAAAATACCATCCAACAAAATCAGTTTTACGAATTACCATCCACTTTTCCTTATCCATTCATCTATTAAAATTAATTTAAGGCATTTTTAAACAACAAAACAATTCTAAATACACCCACCTAATTTTCTCACTTCACCCACTTCTAATTATTTAATAAATATATTAAATTTAATGTTTAATCAAATAAAAAAAATTTTCATTTTGTATTTATGTTTTTTAATTAGATTTACTTAAAAGATTATTTAAAAACAATTTTAAAAAATTTTAGTTATTTAAGGACAAAATTGGAAATTTGAAAAATATATGTGCTTTTAATGGAAAATTAGATAATAGATGGTACATTGTCATCACTTATGATATAAGGTAATATTAGATGGAAATTTGTAAAAATTATTTTGTTGAATGGCATTTCCACACACCCCTTATAGTTAGGGGGTATTTGTGAAAAAAAAAAAGCCTACTTTATTTGTATATAATTATATATATTTTGGACTTTATTAATTCAAATAAGTAAGAAATATATCAACATATATCATATCACAATCTTTTGAAGGAAAAGCATTGAAATTTTTTTTAAATAGGCATATATTCTTACACTATATTAACAAGCTAGGAAGGATCCGATTTCACATTTAACAAAAGATTACAATCATATGAACAAAAAAAAAGAGAACGCATGCTTAACTAACAAATGAGTTGCAATCGTTGGGTAGTTTAATTGGAAGGGCCATAAAATTACTCACAGTTCACTCAAGTTTGATACTCTTCCTAATACTAAAAAAAAAAATAATAATAACAAAGGGGCTAACGTATTATTTCTCTTCCACAACGACACTATCTGCAACAAGACAAAGATAAGGGTCATTCCAAGAGGCCAAATTGCACCACATTTGCAGCATCCATCTCCAAGATAATATCTTGAAACCCTAAATCACAAGCAAGTTGGAGGTTGAAGACAACTGCCATCAATTAGGTTTCACATAGGCGGAAATAATCAATAATTTGTTTCACTTCCGCCAAGAGCATAAATGCCACCATCACAGTCTCTGATAACCACATGTTGCGTCATCTCATCTTAGAATACACGTTGACTTTAAAGACCCCATATTATAAATCACTTTAATTGGTAACTGAAAACCCAAAGGTTAATTAATAGATGTACTAAATTTTTAATATCATGTGTACTCCACTAACTTTTAAAAGTAAGACCGTAATGTTTTAGAAAATAGGAAAGCTAAAATATTTTCATTTTCCAAATTTAATCTCATCAAATTTCCTAAAAAAAATTTGCTAACTGAAAAAGTAAACATAATTTTTTTATTAATTTACAACGGTGATGTACAATTATTATAAAAAATAAGATATTTATAAATATTCATATATCTTAAAACATTAATATATTGTTGCAACGTCAATAAAATATGAAAATGTTTTAATATTGCAAGGACAATATAGTCAATACCATTACAAGAAAAAAATAGCATTTTCAAAAAATATATGGCTTTCAGCCAATAAACATTTGGTTTAACAGCACACAAATAAATAATCTCCCCTTTGTTAATTAGTGTTCGTATGATTGTTACGATTGTATATATTTTTGTCTGTACAATGTGGGTCGCAAGCAGAGATGACCCGTCAACCCCGTCAACCCGCCACAATATATAATAATATAGTCCTACATGCATTTCAGCCCACTGTTCTAATAATGAAGAGAAAAATTAATTTGAATCTTATAATTTTTGAGAAACTTGAGCTTTTTTCTAAATATTGTACAACCCAACTTCTACAATATTATTAAATATGTTATTTTATTTTTAGTATATAAAAAAATACAATAAATTATAATTAATTGATCTAATTAGTCATGTGAAAATAAGAAAAATGTGGCTGCGTAGGGCATGATGAAAATGTAAATATTTAGGCCAAGATGAAAATTATGACTTAGTCATTGAAGAACCAATTTTTAATATCCCAAGAAAAAAAACCACATTTAGAAGGAGTAAAATAAATAAAAATAAATGATCATATTTGGGCACGTACCAATATTCATAATCTTTTGTTTTGAATTTGATTAATTTAAAATATCTACCCTTAATAAAACTAATTCAAAACTCCTTATTAAGAACTTAATCTCTCCCAAAACTCTCTGGTCAACTAATATCTATCAAAGTTTGACCCCTATTTTTTTTAATATTCCAGTTTTACTCTTTTATTATATAGCAAATTACAAATAATTTAATAAATATTTGAAAATAAAAGATGGGGATTTGTAAGGATAAATCCTATTGTTTGATCTCATCTCCTCCTATGATATAGAATGGACTTGGTGGAGGCATTATGTTAGGGTTGCCCAAAATCCTAGAGCTAAACTATAAGACTAACACCGTCAAACTAGGTATTTATAATATTGAAACCTTTTATTGACTTATTAGTAAATGACCTTTTAATATATATCTTTTTGAACATGATAGTGAGAGTATAAAAGGAATTGAAAGTATTAGGAGATTTTGAGTGAGCTTCTATATGGGTAGGGGTTTAAAAATTTTATAGTACTTATATCACCCACCATTAAATTTGAAAAAAAAAAAAAAACACTCTTCTTACTTCCCATTATTCATATCTTTTGATATACCAACTCAAACACCCACCTACTAAACACTCTTCTCATCTCCCTTAACTATTATATATCCCATTCATAATTCTTTTCTTCCATAAACCATAATTCTACTCTGTCACCAGAAATTAAAATTGATATATTATTTGGTTGATGCACATACATCTATGAAAATTTATGATTATTCTATAATCTAAACCCTTTTAAAGATCAAGAATTAATTCTATTTAATGTTTCTTTTGATTTAGAAATTGAATATTAATCTCAGGGATTTAATTTAGAATTTAGGAATTAATTATAGGTTGATTATAAGATTTTTTCTCTTATATTTGAAAAAAGATAGGTGTGTGGAATGATAGATAAGAGGAGTGAGAAGAGTCTTTAATATATTAAAGTGTATTATAGAAATAATAAGAGGTGAGAAGAGTATTTTTATGGGGTAAAAATAGAGTGAGTGAGAAAATATGATAATATCTCACTCAAAATTTTATTTGGACTATTTATATTGAGTAAGTATAATTGGATAATTACTTTTGTGAAGCCCAAATATTTGTACCACACAAAAGGCCATACTTTAACGGAGCCCAAATATTTTCATGAATATGTGAAGGCTTTATTTTGTTAACAGTCCATAACCTTTCTTTTTAGAAAAAAAAATATACATAATCACGTAAATAAAAGAGACAATCGATGAAAGCATATAAATGATTATTAATGGCTAAGAAACTTTAGATTTAAAAGATTTTGTTATAAAGATAATTTTTAAAGTGTAGCCTAAACAATAAATATTATGATTATGAAATTATATTGTGTGGTAGGCTCAAAAAGATATTTAACCTCGTATCAACATACTAACTAGTTAGTTTTAGAGCATATATATATAACATACACACGACAAGGGAAATAAGAGAGTAGAGAAAGAAATGAGAAAAAAAAGAAGAGAAAGAGCTAGACAAAGACTTTTTTGGCATAATTTCACAAGTTGTAAGGAGTCCCATTTATTTTCTTAAAAAAGTTTCAGATTTTTCCTTCTATATATAGCAAAGTTAATAGTTGGTGATCCACTAATTAACTTAAACACTTTCATCTCTCTTTTGATTATCGGTTCATATAGCCTAATTAGCTTTGGTTGGATTCGAAAAACTTGAAGGGTAAGGTTGGTTTAAGGACCTTAGTGAGCTTAATTGGGTGTACGTATCAAATTCTAAAGAAGCTTTGGTTTGAAGTTTAGGTTGAATCTCTTCATTTCATGAAACAAATCGAAAGGGAAAGGTGTTAGAATTAATAGAAATTGAAAGGGAAAAAAATCATTATAAAACACTTCAAGCTAGAATTTTATGATTTTATTATAAGTTTATCGATATATTTCTCTAATGGTTCAACATTTTTTCGAATGATCTATTTGTTAGGCGTTTTAAGAAGATAATTCAATAGTACATTTCACTGCTTATTTGAGACATAGTTGTCTAAATACAACAATGTAGGATTTTGTCTCAACATATTTCTTATAAATTATTGACTTTATTATATGTATTGAACTTTACAATAACTTTAATAAAATTTCCAGTTCCAAAAAGAGAATATTAGATTTGTTCAAAGTAAATTACCTTTTGTCATAACAAAAGCGTTTTGAATCAAATCGATCCCTCAATCTTTGATTATATACCAAAATTGAATCGAATTTTACAGTTCTACTTTAAATAAATTGTTTAAAGAAACTTTTTCAATTTTGTAATAGTGGAATGAATCATAGGCTGTTGTGCAGTGGTACGGACCACCCATGAGTCCATGACATGTTTGTGTTTAACAGAATGGGTTGGACACATGCCGTGCTGTGATGCTCATACTACTGAGCATGTGTTTGACTTTTAGCAGTTTTTGATCCGACCCGAAATGACCTCGAGTAGACCCGTTTTACATTTACGAAGTGCCCAAAGCCCCCTTAAAAGCGGGTCACTCTCCCGCTGCACAAAACCAATCAGATGAAATCCATCCCCAGATTTCTCATAGCAGATTTTGTGTAATTCTCAAAATACCCCTCACACAGTTGCTAGTTTTGTCACTTCAACTACCAAACAAATGGACGGTCTCCGTCATTTCCGACAAAGTGCATGTCTTTTTTGGTCCACTCCCAAAAACACCCTACCCTTCAACTGTGTCCGAACTCCACTCAACAAAACAGAGTTGAAAAAGTTAAGAGTGAGAGTGAGTGAGTAACCAAACAAATGGACGGTCTCCGTCATTTCCGACAGAGTCCATGTCTTTTTTGGTCCACTCCCAAAAACACCCTACCCTTCAACTGTGTCCGAACTCCACTCAACAAAATAGAGTTGAAAAAGTTAAGAGTGAGAGTGAGTGAGTGAGTGTGAGAGAGAGAGAGAGACTGAGAGAAAGAGAGGGGTAGAGATGAACTTTCACGACCACTTCAACACTAACAGAGCGGAAGCGGAGCGGTGGCTGAGCACGGCCGTGAAGCTACTGACGACACGTGACTTGCACGGGACCAAGAGCTTCGCGATCCGAGCCCGGGAGTCCGACCCGAGGCTCGAGGCCACGGAGCAGATAATCGCCGTGGCGGACACCCTTCTCGCTGGCGAGTCGCGGATCAACAACAACCAGCTCGATTGGTACTCGATTCTACAACTCGCCCACCAGACTCAGAGCCTGGAACTCGTCGCAACTCAGTACCGCCGCCTTGCTCTGCTCCTCAACCCGCACCGCAACCGCTTCCCCTACGCCGATCAGGCCTTCCGGCTTGTCTCCGAGGCCTGGAACGTGCTCGGAAACCCCTCCCGGAAGGCCCTCTACGACCACGAGCTGAACATGTTCTCCTCCTCCGCCCGGTTCGACTCTCCCTCCGGGTCGACTCAGCTGTTCGAGAGGCAATTCTTGCAAATGCATCATGTACAACAACAGCCACCGCCGCCGCCGCCACAGCAGCCGCCGCAACCGCCACCATCGCTACTGCAGCGGCCGCAGCCTATACAGCCGCCAATGACTCAGCCGCTGCTGCAACCGCAACCGCCACAACAAGAAGTACAACAGCGGCAACAACAACATCAACAAGAACAGCAGCAGCAGCAAATGCATCAACAACTACAAGAACATCGGCAAAAGCAATTGCATCAACAACAAGAACAGCGACAGCAGCAATTGCATCATCAACAACAAGAGCTTCGACAGCAGCAATTGCATCAACAAGAGCAGCGAGAACAGCAACCACAACCACAACCACCACAGCAGCAGCAACCGGTGAGAAAAAGCCCTAGGAAGGAGGCAAGAGTGGTGGTGGAGGAGGAAAGGCCGAGTCCTAACAACAATGTGGCTGAGTCGACTCCTCCTCGGCCTTCCGAGTCAACTCCAACTCCGCCGACTGCACGACAAGCGGAGTCCGAATCGGAAAGTTTCTGGACTGCATGTCCATACTGTTACAATCTCTTCGAGTATCCCAGGGTTTACGAGGAGTGCATGCTTCGGTGTCAGAACTGTAAGAGGGCTTTCAATGCGGTGGTGATTGCGTCGCCGCCTGTTTCCGGCGACGCGACATTCTGCTGTTGGGGGTATATTCCGTTGGGGTTTTCGGGGACTGGTAAAGATACCGGAGGGTCATATGGCTGGACGCCCTTTTCGACTATGTTTTCTTGTCCCTTACAGGAGAAGAAGACTGTAGGAAGAGGTAAGACTGCAAATTCAGGTCCAAGGGTATACTATGACGATGAGGCCGTGCTTCTCGAACCGTTGGATTCCAGTGAGGACTCGGATGATGACTGGCAGAGGGGTAGTAGGACGAAGAAGAGAGCAGTGAGAGCTAAAGGAAGAGTTTCCGGTGCTAAAAATCCGGTCAGAACTTCGGAGAGAATAAGGAAGGGGAGTCAAAGTGTTGGTGGGCAGGGAAAGGCGGGTAGCGGCGGTGCTTCGGGTGGTGGGTCTGCATCAAAGGTGGAATCGAGTAAGAGGACAGGTGCTAGTGCAAGAAAGAGAGGTGCTGCTGAGTTGGGGAAGTTGGATTTGAATGTGGAGTTTAGTAATAATGAGGGGGAGGAGCCTGCGGCTCAGACAATGAGTGAAGGGAATGGAACAGCAAATGGGGAGGAGGATAATATTGAAGGGATTGAATTTTTTGAGGGTCTCGACGAGTTTTTGAGTAATCTGCCCATACTTAATGTTGTGGGGGATGACAAGGTTAAGGCTAATTAGTGGAAGTAAGGGTAAGACTCTTTACTTTATGTCATTGCTGCTTTGGCTGTTCTAGTTGCTTCCTGGATGCATGTTGTATTGAATGATGTAGAGCTTCTATGCATTTTGTTTAATGGCTCTCACTCTTTTTTTAATGGTGTAATCTGCAGCAATGTAAACTTAATTCAGCTTGTAGCTTTTAAAAATGTTAGTCCAGTTCTGTAGATTATCCTGTTGTTGAAGGTATTGATCTTTAAAATTTGGAGTCGATCCCCAAAATAGACAAACATGGGGAATCGCCTGGTGATAAAGTATAGGGATCCTTTAATCATATTCTTTATTAGTTGTTTAGGGTTCTTATAATCTCATCTTGGTATACAATAGTGAAGGGGTTTTCTTGTTAATCATGGTTGAATCTTGTCTATATTTTATGTTCTGGCGGTTCCTTTGTCTAGGATTTGTTCGGAGACTGTTAACATTTCTTTATGTTAGTGTGTTATAACAGTTTCATGTTCTTTGGGATTAGTCAGGGAATGGAGAATGTGGGCTTCCTCTTCACTTGCCGGATATGTAGAATCCATCAATTTTTAATTTGGTTGTTTTATATACCAATTTAGGATCAGACCTGTTGTCTTTTAATGTACTTCTCTTTCACTAATGGTTTGGGATGGACTATAAATAGAATAAAAAGTAGCCGTCATTAAAATATAGTATCAAAAGTAGCAATTGGGAATGGAAGAAAGCAACCAAGGGAGGAAATTAAGAGGATTTGTGTGTTCTGTAGAAGCAACTCTGGCCACAGAAAAGTCTTAAGTTATGCTGCTCTTGAGTTGGGCAAACTGGTGAAAAGGATGATAGATTTGCTGTAGGGTGGAGAAATTGTTGCCTTTATGATGGAGGTTGCTATGTTCTTGGGTCATTCCATTCTCGGGGTATCTGGTCAAACTGTTGGAGAAGTAAGAACAATTACAGACACGCATGAGCATAGTGCTTCTTTGTCAAAAAAATCTGATGCCTTTATATTTTTTCTTGGAGGATATGGAATGATGAAAGAGCTGTTGGAGATGATAACATGAGCCCAGCATGGGATTCATAAAAAGCTAGTTGGTATGTACATGCTGCTTTCCCGTGAACCTGTTGCTCCTCATGAAAGTTGGCAAATGGAGCAACTGGGTAATTATTTAGCCCAAGAAAATGCAATGTGAAGTTTTTATTGGTGGTAGGTCCCTCGCCTAAATTGATATTTGAGTTGTGTGAAATAATCTATTTATATGGGAACATAGATCTTTCCTTTCATGGCATACTTTGATTTTAGGTTGATTGACACACTATTTCATAGTCATATGTGGTTGTTACAGAGTTACAAGGAAAAGATACTTTGAAATGGACGGAATGATTTACAGTTCAAAGAAAAGGAAAAGCATTTCATATTCTTTCAGCATAGAAACTGACAATATATAGGTGGGATGGAAAGCACTATATAAGATGAAAAAATGCCGGTAGAAAAAGGCAATTCCATGGGGCTCAAGTTGGTTCTCTGTGGTTGCCCCTTGTTTGTAGTGGTCATTGTATAGTGATTAAGGTACCCTGTCTACTCCTTAAATGATAGATCCCTCATTTACATCCTCAGACAATTTAGCAGAAAATGCTATATAGCTTATTATTGTTTTTATGACGATGAATCATTCGAGTGCAACAAGCCAAAGTGACGCTTATGCTTTGTCCTTGGTGCATAGGCTGATCTGCACATGCTACAGAAGGACTCAAAAGATTGCATAAGCATATAGTTGGTTTCAACTATTGAGGTGCTGTGGCAGAGGGCTGAATTTGGTGCATTCTCTTTCTCTTATTATTGGACCAATTATTTTCGTTCAATCAATATAATTGTCACTAAACATGCAGGAATTTTATGCTTCGGTTATTGTGATTATCCTCTTTGTTTTATACTGACTGACATTAATGCTGCATTCACAGATTCTGAGAAAAAAAATTATATTTGTTCATTCTTTTGGGGTAGGGAAGGTTTAGTCGGAAATAAGGGAAGGTGCTTCTCTGATCGTTTTTATAAAATCAATTTGTAGTTTAGTTTCTAATTATACAGATTGCACTATTTGACTTGCTGCTTGAACTACATAAATACATAGAATGTGATGAGTTGGTTGTGAATGCTGGAGTTGTTTAATATGAAGTAAATGGATAGTGAAACAGAGTTGCTTTAGACATGACATGTATTTATTTTTTCAATCTTTGGCATAGGAGCTAATTATGGAAAGAGTGAAATTAGTGTACCAGATATAAATTGAGATCTTCATGTGGTAAGGTTGTTCTGTTGACTACCTTCTATACACGCTCGTACTGATTACTACGTGAAAGAGTGAGTAGAATTTACTGTATTTTCATGAGCCCTAATTTGAATAAACATGCTGTCTTCTACATTACTCTGAATTTTAACCTATAATTAATTAACCACTCAAATTGCTTTTGGCACCCCTCTGTTTTAGGATATTTATCTATCCACATGGAAATAAGGGAAGGTGCTTCTCTGACTGCGTTTTCTTAACGATTCTTAATGATTCTTTAGTTTTGTTTCTAATTATATGGAATGTATAATTTGACTTTTCAGTTGCTGTACAGTAAGGGTGGTTAAACAAAGATAATCATAGAATATGATGAGCTGGTTGTAAATGCTAGAGTGGTTTAGTATGAAGTAAATGATTAGTGAAACAATGTTGCTTTACATTACTCAGGACATGTATTTATTTTGTTAAATATTTTGGTTTAGGAGCTAATTATTGCACTCTCTCTTACTCATTATTATGCGCAAGAGTGAGTAGAATACTGTATTTTCCTGAGCCCTAATTGGAATGTGGAAAAACATGCTCTCTCTTCTCCATTATTTTGCATTTCACCTATAATTACTTAACCATCATAATTATTTCAGTGCCCCTTTGTTGAAGGATAATTATCTATCCTTCTTTTGGATTTCAAAAATAATATTTTTGGGTGTTCAACAAATAGAATCTGGATTTTTCTTGACTTTTATTCTAGGTAACCTGTAAAACTTATTAATTTACTGTCATGCAGCATGGTCCCTCTGTTTGCTAGATAGGGCTTTGAAAATGTTTGTTTACATTTTATTGTGGGTTTGAACAGTGATAGCTGTTATTTCATGTTGACCCATTTTCATTGCCCTCTTGATCATTCATGTGTTAGTTAATGGATGTCAACAAGTTAGTCAAATGGTTAGCCAACATATGAGTCATAATGTTGGAAGAGATGTAAGGGAGAGTTAAGAAGACGGTGACACCAAGATTTTGAATGCTCGAGAATAGGGTCATGGGTTTTAGTGTAGTATTATATTGTAGTGTATTCTTTTATCTCGACCGTGAATGTAGGTAAACATATGTTGAATTGTGTTACATGTTTTGTTTTGTTACCTTGTGTGTCATCTATTCATCATCATTGTTGATCTTTGTACAACAGATGCACAGTGATTAGAACTGAAAAGAGACGCTGGAGGCAATTTTCCAAGATATAAAGCATACCTTGTGGTACAACAATGCTATGCTAAAATATTAGGTATTGATTTCAATAAAATATTTTCTCATATTACACTTCCTAGTGGTTCTTGATATTTGTGGATCCATTACACTTAGCTCTGGACCTCTGGTATCATTGCCCAATCATTCAATTTAGATTAGTGGTCAATAGTGAGTTGTGAAGTTGTTATTAGCTAAAACCCAACAGGACTCGGTGGAGAAAAGTTTGAAATTGAGAAAATGTATATGGAAGGAATAATACATGAAATCTAGAAACTAACAACTAAAAGGGTTTTGGCAAAAAAAAGAAAAAGTAAAAGGGTTTCAAATAGTTTATTCTCTTTCTATTTTTTGTTTCACGTGTACATTCTCCTTTGTTTCTGTCTCTCTCTCTCTCGTATAGTTTTTGTTTAACCAAAAAAGAAATCGAAAACCAAAAATGAAAAAAGTCACCTTAAAAACACTGAGCAAAGTCTGAGCAGATTGGTAAAATTATGTTAATATGTTACGTGTTGTTACGATCATATACAGATATTTGGGGCCTTTTGCATTAACGGGGCAAGCCAACAGATTAGGACTTGAGCCATACTCGAGCATAATCTCCAAAGGCCCAAAGTGGTATCCTAATGCTATTTAGGCCGCGCATCAGAGGTTGCTTCATGATTGGGCTACGGCGTTGAATCAAGTCCACGACTCCAAGGCACAAAGGGTTTTTGTTTTTTTTTTTTTGGGCAGGCAAGGCACAAAGGCTTTGAATATTTGTTTTAGTAAGGGGGATTCTATTGGTGACCGTGACCCTAAATTTTCTTTTGCTACCTAAATTTTTTCCTAAAATCTTCCACTTCTTCCCTCCAATCAAATAAACAAAAACAATAAAAAAAATTCAGCATACAAACTCATACATTGCTTTCACCTATCACACTCACATTGCTTCACTCTAAAAATCCGACCCACTGTGGGAGTGTGAGAGAGTCATGCTTCACTCTCAAATGGCTATCACACTCAATCATAGTGAAAGGCCTAAACAATATATTTTTCGAAATAGGATCTTTCTCTCAAAACTAATTAGTTATTAATTAAGTAGTATTTCTATTAACAATAGTCAAGATATTTCAAGTTTAAATTTGAAATTTCTCTCCTCGTATATAAAAAAAAAGACAGTTTGAAAATGAAAACGAAGGAGTCTCAAGACACTCGGAAAGGGGACACATATGCCACCTTAGATTTAGAAGCATATGCCACCTTAGATTTAGAAGCATATGCCCAAATTTGGGAGGTCAGAGAAGACAGAAGAGAGCCAAGCAAGAATAAATTCCATAATTAGAGAAAAAAACAAACAAAAACCAAAAACCACGGTCAGGTAGAAGTGGCAGCACATGCACATGTTGGTCTTTTAACTCCAACCGTCCAACATCACAATTTCGAAAGAGACTTCAAGCGTCAGCTTACAGCTACTGTGGCGGCCATTGAATTCTATTTCAACTTCGTTTTCTCCGTCTTTCTGGGAGACGGACAACAAATGTTTCTTGATCTAACCAACCAACCAACTCACCCACCTTCGTTATAACACACTTGGCACTCTCAATGACTCTTCCAAACCTCTCTCTGCTTCTTCTCTGAAGACCCATTTCCTCTCCAGCTCTCTTTCTCTCTCCCATGGCAGTTTTTACCCCAACCTCCAGCTCTCTTTCAAAAGACTCGTTGTCCCTCCGCACCAACTCCAGCTCCTCCTCCTTGGATCTTCATAGAATCTCATCGAACCCACCAAGAGTATGAATTCTTTTTCTCTTTTTTCTCTTTTGCTCTGAGCATTTTCATTTCGTTGGTTTTGTTAATTTCTTGTAACTTTTGTTGCAGATCTTCCGTTCTAAGCTGAAATCAGGGAAAATTGAGCTGACCCATTTGGGATTATCGACTACTTTCAAGTAAGTTGCTGCCTTTATCGCTGCTGCTGCTGAAAATATTGTTAATTTGCTTAATTTGCACACTGTTGTCCATATATGTTTCAGGTTTCTTGATGTTCTTTGTAATTTTCAATGCTCTGTGTTGTTTTTATGTTCTTTCCAATTGTGAGTCACACAATGGTTATGATTTCAAATGTTTGAGCTCCAAATTTACAATTTTGGTTGATTTGAGAATGTATGAGGAAATGTTAATTTGAATGTTCTCTTTCAGATTTGTTTAAATAGTATCTTTAAGGAACCAAGGACGGTTATTTTCAGATTTAAATTTTGAAATTTAAGCGAGAAAATTAAATCCAGAATTACTGATATCATTACTATTATTTTTACTATTATTAACCTTTCTTTGTTTAATCAGTTGCTCACACGTCAGCTTCAAATTCATGGACTGCTTCTTTATTAGTGAGATCATTGGGTTTACTTAGATCTGTTGTGTTGTGTCACAAGCTTCTAATTTTATTTGTTTGATGATTTGTATATAGGAGATGTTTACTATATAAGATTACGACTACATGCAACCTTCGGATTGGTCCTAAGAGATAAGAATGTCTCTATTTTTGTTTAAATCACCTTCTAAGTAACCTGTTGAACTCGAAAATTTTTGGAGATAATTGTTTGATGCTGACATGTTTTCCTTGTCATATTTGCAGCAATTCTCCAGGTTCAACTATGAAGGCTTCAAGCGAGCCCCTAGGGTTGACTCAAGAACTTAAAAACAACAAACTGGAGAGAGTAGCAGAAGCTGAAAATGGGAGCGAATTGTTTGAGGATATGAAACATCGGTTTCTAAGCTTCAAAAAGCATGAATATATGTAAGTAGCCAGGGAATCTGGTCTTAAGAGTGCTTTTTTTAAAATTTCAATAATTCTGTTTCCTAATTTGACTTTCATTATGGATAGGGGAAACTTGGAACATTATCAAAATCTTGCAAAGGGTCAAGCACCAAAGGTTGTATTGTAATTGTATTTATTGTTTATTCCCACAATTTAGTCGTTAAATATTTATGCCCATAAATATTCAAGGATCTAGGACATCTCTAGATAGATTCATTTGTTGTTTGCCTCAATCTGGTGTCAAGTGTCTGGGAGAATAGACAGGTGTACTGATGATTTCTAGAACAGTTCATGGTGATTGCTTGTGCAGACTCTAGGGTTTGCCCCTCAACCATTTTGGGATTCCAACCAGGAGAAGCATTTACGGTTCGCAATATTGCAAATCTGGTGCCCCCCTTTGAGGTATGTTATACATTAGATTTGAATTATTGTCTTCACTTCTGCTCCCTGGAAGGTTAGAATTAATGCCACAAGAAGTGTAAATCACCAATGCTCTGAGATATTATGCATTAATTTTTGTTTTTACCTTTTCATTTTGCAGGGTGGACCCTCAGAAACAAATGCTGCATTAGAATTTTCAGTCAATTCACTTAAGGTAAGTATTCTGCGAAATAAAATTGCGATTCTGTCCTTGCTAGTCTGCCTTAAGCTAGTTGAAGACATTATCTGCTTATTGAGTGACAATAGTGAGGTAGGAATATTTACTATTTAGGCACTTACAGATTCATATGCTAATGAGAAAAGGCCTCACAACTATTTAGAACAGGTTCCAAAAGTACATTGGGTCAGTGATTAAATTTCAGGGAGGGAGACACCTTTTTTTGGTGGGGGGGG
>QANT01000306.1:0-17880 GCA_003254885.1 Purshia tridentata
AACACTGAGCAAGCAATGATGGTGCACGCATTGTACCCTGATGTCTAGATGAGAGTTCTTTGGAAATAAAACCTTGCAAACCAATTATCAATGCATCAAATTAGTAAATGAAGCATTCCTCAACCATACAGCTCTTGGCAAACCAATTATCTCTTTCTTTTTCTTCTTTTTCTTCTCCCACTTAGAAAACCAACTCAATAACAACATTTTTGAAGTCAATACAGTGTAGATAAAAGTTTGTATATGATAAAATAGCTTTCACCCCGTAAATATTTTGAGCACATAAAATCCTTGGTTCAGAATACTGGGGGCTGTTATATTATATATTTAAAAGATTAGTAATTCAACAAAAAAAATAAATAAATAAATAAGAATCAGAGCGATGAATACTAAAAATAATTAATTTACAATACCAATTACTAAACATGATCACCAAAAGAGTCCTCAAAGACGAAATAAAGAAAGGAATATTAAATCAGAAAAGCGAAGGGCCACTTTGAACTTTAAGAATAGATTGGATCAGCTAACACATTGTCTTACATAACACTTGAGAGGATAAACAAAATAATTTAACAATTACTGTTGTTTTTGTTTACAAAGGAAGGCCAAGCAAAGAGGCCTAGACGGAGGGGATCGAAACCCAGTGAGGTGGGGGCAGCACAACTGCTTGGCCAACTGGCCTGCCCAAGTCCTCAATTTTGGCAATTACTTTCGTAAACACCCAAGTCACTTTCAAATTCACTTGAACAAACCCATCTCATACAAATTAAGAACAACGAAACATTATATAAGTAATCGGAAAAAACCGACATCTTCAAGACCATTCAAAACCCCTTGAAAAAACATAATACAAACCCGAGAAAAGGTTCATAAAAAGTCTCAAAATCCATAAACAAAAGGGAAAAATGGGTAATTGTAGAAAAACAAGAACAACCCACATCGTCAATCACCTCCAACAAGAACAAAAACCAACTAAGGAAAGGCAACTCTATTACTTGCATTCACTAACCAATTCAGATTGAAAAAAAAAAAAAATAGAAGAAAAGAAAAAAATCAAATAACCAAACAAATAGAAAAAAAAAATCAGAGAGATTAAATAATTATTTCAAAAAATCCTGAACAACTAAAGAGTAAAATAAAATTAATAATTTGACAACTTCAATTTTGCAGAAAATTTAACCCGACCCATATCACCACACCAATTTCGTCCAAAAGCATAACAAGGATACCAAAATCGATTGCATTATACATATAAGAAACAAGAGACAACATAATTAAAAAAAAAAAAAAAAAACCAATACCTGTAGTCCTTTACACAGAGTCAATATGCAATGTTCAACGACGAAATTGAGACGAGAATCTGAATCCAAGGAAGACCCTTTTTAAATCACAATCCCGAAGATCAAAAAACAAGATCAAAGCTCTGAAATTTCAGAGAAAAAGAGGGTAGTGGGTTTTGATCAAAGTCAAAAAGCCTAAACCAAACAGGAACAGCTTCAGCTAAAGAAGGAAGCTTCGGTTTCAGACCCCAACAGTAAAACATGCTTAAATCCCGAAAGTAACACTGAAATTTGGCTATAATTTCAGGGATGGCCACTGTGATTACGGTTAACTTCGTGTCACTTTGGTAATTATCAGCAAAGCCAAGGGTATATTTGGGAGTGAAGTCCTCATACAAGAAAGGAAATCGGCGAGTTGGTCAGTTTTGTCGCGTTTAATTCTCTCCGTGTAGAATGGAGTTTCCGTCAACTGGGCCCACTTGGTTGACACGTGTACATAGTCGGTGACAAAACCCTTCCTCATTGTGAAAGTGGTGAATGTGATAGTTTGTTGGTTGATAGGAAAATTCATCCATATTTAGGTGCAACTGCAAGACTAGGACTGAGATTGACTTTGAATCAGTTATAAACTATGGACTTGGCAAACAAACAACTTCCCTTTTTTTTTTTTTTCAGCTTCTAACTGCAAACAATTTTAATACAAATACAAAGTAAAAACAAATTTATGGTTTTTAATATAAGAGATGAGTCACATCTATCCACCATGTCCTTCCACAGTAATTATATGATTTTGATATTGATTATAATTACTATCTGAATAGTGTTGAAAATGATTCTTATATTTACTGTATTCGTAATAGTAGTGAGAGTGATATATAAGAGAAATATTTTTGTACTAAATTAAATTAGGCCAATTTTGATTAGAGTCCATTAGTTTTAAGCTCTACTTTCTACTTTCTACTGAACCTTAGTTTTAAGCTATAGCATATTCCGTATTTAGTTTCCAACTAATTAAAAAAACTCAAGAATCGGGCTTCACAAAAAACATTAAAACTGATTGTAATTATAGCCATGCCATCCTCATTTTCTGCGCCCAAAATCAAATCGCTGCTCTTTCTCTCTCTTTCTCGACATGACAGTATGGGTTACAATTTCCAAATGAGTTACATTTTTATTTTCTGTATTATATAACTTAGTATTATATAATTCTATTAGAGTTACACTTTGCATTTACAAAATATTATTCATGAATTTATCTAGGTAATTTTGTAAGAGTTACACTTTGCATTTAGAGAGTATTATTCATGAATTCATTTAGGTAAATTCTGTATAAGTTGTGCTTTAGTAAATAATTTGTTTAAGTAATTCTCTAACAGCTAAACTTCTTGTCATGAATTTGCAAGGTTAATTGCAGGCCCATAATTAAAAGATAATGACTTTAAAATAAACAAATAAAAAAAGAATGGTCATAAACTAATAGTGAAAAAACCAGAAACTAAATGCAAGGTTTGGTTGTTACTTAAGATTAGTTTACTTTTTTGTTTAAGTGATCATTAATTTTAATTTATAATGTAGTTATTTATGAAAATTATACCAATATCATTATTTTAATAAAATATTTATAAAGAGTTCAATATTAAATATTAATTATTTGAAGACACATGCATTACTTTTTTTTTTTATCTTGATCATATGCACGAGAAATTTATTTCATTTCATAAACATAAACAACTTTCATAAGAAAATATGATTAAAAAAAATAAAATATAAGCAACACACATAGATAAAAAATGGAAAAACAATAAATAAAAAATAATGACCAATGTTTTCAATTTACATGGATGAGACTTCCTTCGCGACGCCAGAGGTGGGAAAATAGATCTTCCTTAAATTTTACGTTCTCTTCAAATGACCTAATCAAAGGGGCACGTCTAAAAGCCTTTCCTTTGTTGAGGGGGGAGTCCAATAAATAGGACATGCCTCCACCAATTCATATCGATCCTCAGCCCTCCTCATCCTTGTCAAAATGTCTAAAGCCGTAATCTCATCTGACACTTGTTGCCTGTATACATAATACATATATCATTTTTCTCTGCACAATGGACACCATGAATCCTAGCTGAAACAAAAGCAGAGGAAACAAATAGAAAAATTTACCAACAAAGTTTAAGCTAATAAGAAATGAACAGATCTCTTGCCCTCAAGATTTTACTTCATGGCCAACTAACAGGGAGACACATGCAGTGAGAAGAATTTTCCATTTTTGGGTTCTACAGACCTTCTTTCATATCTAATAGTACAATTCACATAGCAATTTTGGTTTCCCTGCTCAACCTTGAAGGCAAAGTATTGATTCTGCAGAAACCCTTGCTGTATCTTTGCTTTAATTCCACATTTGATGCTCTTGATCCTGAGCTTACCACTAGACTTCTCCTACACCCTTCTTTGAGGTCCATGTTCCTATCATGGCGTCTTAATGCAATCAAATTTGGTGGAGTTCCAGAAGCTAAGTTCTTCCGAGGTGACATGGAGAAATGATTCAAAGTTGCAGCATTCCAATCAGTTTTCCCATCAAATGGCCAGAAAAGTGGTTCATTGGTATTCGAATCTTCCGAATCTGCAGCTTCAGTGAGTGTAGAAACACTAAACGTAGATGACCAAACTTCATGACCCCATCCACTCTTGTACGATGGGCTGGGAAAATCGGATGGAAGACAATCGAAGCCCGGACCTGTATCTGGAATCAATCTGCAATCATCCCCATCAAGATTCAATAAAGAACCACATTCGGTGCTAAGAGAACTTGAAGAGTTGCCACAACTTGTGGAGTCTTCGCAGGACTCGACACTCTCACAATATGTTACAAGGGAGTCTCTTGCCTTTGCATCATTTGTAGCTGAACTAAGGAGCAAAGTAACCACCTTTTCATCCTTCACATCATTCTTTTCTTCGTCTGCAAAAGTTCTCTGAATACGCAAATTAGACGCCTCATCCTTAGGGTTTGTTATTGCCAGCAAGGACAGCCATGATGGTAGCAACAATTCATCAACTGATGGATGAAATGAATCAGACCACTTATACTCTCTGAAATAGGCAGAAGGTGATGAACAATCTGACGACAACCACATAGACTCTTTATCATCTAAGCATCTCTCTGTACCAAACTGTTTATCAAGATCAAGATCTTCTGTTGAAAGAGAGAAAGCAGCAGCAGCAGCAACCCTCTTGCTACATTTGCGTATTGGATGTGCTGTTGTTATTCGTAATCTAATGGGTACATTTTGAGCACCAATTGATCTTAGTTTGAAATACTTTTCTTCTTTTTGGTCAAAGCTACTCTTTTTCGTTTGTGACAAAGAGGAAACCCTCTTCAAAATATCACAGTGGACATCTCTTCCATCGAATGTCATTCTGCTTGAGTTTCAGTAATGATCACTGTCACATTAAAATGAGTCATTAAAGGTAAGGACAATCACCATCAAAGAGAGATAAGAAAGATCAAGGAAGTCTTCTCAGACCAGCAATCACAGTAAGATTTTCAAACAGGCAGGCCAACAAATATGAATCATGCAAAGAGAACAGAAGTGACAAAAGGGCCAAACTGAGTTCCACAAAATTTAGAGATATACATAAATTATGAATTGATCTTACATTGTAAATATGATAAAATGATTTAAGAAATTAAAGCTTCCAAAGCAGAGAATTGTTAATGATATTAATACTCCACATAGAACAGTAATCAAAGCCAGTAGGTACAGCAAGTCGAAAACTTGAAGGAATGAAATATCTAATTTAAACATAAAATGTCAAAACAGAAATCAACAACTTAGGATCATGGGAATCGAATAAGTGAACAAAAAGGTTACAAAAGTGTTGCACTAAACATTGGGGTGAATTCAATGAATGTAACTACTACACAAAATACAGGTCTTAGAAATATTCAAACACATAGGGACAATGTGAGTAATGGGTCCCAGCCAAAAGTTAATCAAATTCTCATCAAAATTAACCTGAAACCTGATAGCCTAATATGTCAACTTCAAGTAGGAAATTTTGACCCAATCATATGATCTAATTTCTAAAACATGGGCGTAGCCCAACCATAAATGTACCCTCAGGCCTCGTTGATGCATAATAATGGACTAGATGGGCTAAATAGCTAGATTCATATGCATTCAAGGCAAAAAATCGAGGGTGTCTTAAGAAGATAGGAAGAAGATGGATTAGCCATGAGGGGAACTTATCCCTACTAATCCCACCATTTTTGTGGGTATTAAAAGGGACAAATTTTCCAATACGACTAATCTATCTTCTTCTCATCTTCTTCCAGTTAAACTATCCAATCTAATCCTATGCATCAAACCTAGCCATATATTTGACCTATTCAATCTTCAAGTTAACTAACCTATCCAATCCAATCATCTTCTTCCCATGTTCTTCTTCGTTCAAGATGCATACACATAACTCTTGCCAATCCAATCATATGCATCAAGCGAGGACTCAAGAGTCTACTGCTACCATCTCTTTCATCACAACACATGAATCAAGTATAAAGTTTACCACTCGCAGATATTGCAGGTACAATTTTATATAAATAATACAATGTAATCAAAAATAGAATCCGAATTTGTAAGATTATACTACAATCAAACACAAATTTGTAAAATTATCCAAATACTAAACATTTTAGCATATTTCAAACTTCAAAATATAGCTCTCTTATCCAATTGCTATTTACCTTTTACGATTCTACAAGTCATGTCACCATGTAGTTAGCATGATCGTCATAAGCAAAAATGTTTGGATAAAAATTTACCGCGACACAATAGAAATTTACCATTGAACCCCAAAAAGAGGTCACGGGAAACCCAAGACTATGGCCATAAAATAAGAAACCAAAAAAATATAAAAATATCTTTAATGAAATATCTTTTCCTGCCAAAAAAGTAAAAAATAAAAAATAAAAAACAATGAGAGAAAAAAGCTTTACCTTCTGGCTTGTCAAGCAAAGAAACTGAGATAAATCCAATAAATTTAGAAACTAAAAGCCGAGACGAATATGAGAGAGAGGGTTTGCAACTTTGCATGGGTCCTTTGAAGCCAAAGGAGTCTGAGAAATGATAAATATGTGACTCTTAATGGAAAAGATAAAAAAGGATAAATATGGGAAGTTATATTGTTGCAGAAAATGGTCGGTGTTTATTTCTAGACACTGAAAATAGAGGGACCCAAATTGAAGTAGTGGTTACTAGTCGTTTGGATGGGCGGAAGACATAAGAAAAATAATAATCTTTTTATCTTCTTTGTTTGATTGTTAAGATTAGACTGAAAAAAATTTGTGTATTTGAATAGAAGATGAGAATAAGATGAATAAACTAAAAAGAAAATTTATTATTTTTAATTCCTTCAAGGATAAGCAAGGATAATATTTCTCTTATAGCTGAGTCATTTTCTTTCCATCTTCTTCTTTAAGTTAGAAGACACTCCATCTTCTTTAAGGCCTAATGTTATAAAATTTGGATAAGAATTTAGTATTATAGATTTCACCAAATTATAATTTTTTCAAAATTAGACCAAAGAGTTAAATAAAAATAAAGGTACAAATGTAAAATTAAGCCATTAAAACAAAATTAAGAAATAAAAATAAAAACAATCCACCACCTTATTAGGTGGAGAGAGTGAGGAGTTATAAAATTGTCAAAAATTTTAAAATTTTAAAAAATTATTAGCTAAAAAATAAATAACATTAAATAATTAAAAAAATTTATAATTGGAAATTACCATTGGCATACCAAGGACATCTAGGAATTGAAATTGGGGTGAGCTACAATTAAAGGCTATCAACTTAGGGGTCATGGTTAGGTGGAGTCTAGAGCTGCAAAGCGAATTTTTTTAGAGATCCAATCCTAAAAGTCATAATCTGCTTAATATATGCTTTTAGGGCCTCCATTGCCTTGAACAATTTTAACGCTCTTGATGGCTTGAGACATGGACTTTGGGATGAGATTGTCAAAATCAAGGATCAAAGCCTTATTGGCCAAAAAAAAAAGGTATAAGGCTTGAACATCCTCATTAGATCCACTGGACTTGTGAACTCATAAGTGAAATAATAACACTCATTATCCTAATTTGTAGTATTTAATTATAAGAGAAGTCTTTCTTTTTTTCTTTTATCAATTGCATATCACTATATGAGTTAGGTAATAACTAATGTTTGGGTTTGGGCTAATGATATAATTAATATTTTTCTTTTTTCTTTTTTGAAAAAAAATGGGTGGGCATGAGTCTGTCCTTAATTAGCACGTGCCAAAAGACTAGTTATTATAAAGTCACGAGGTACCTTTTATTAAATTTTGAATTGTCATAAATATTCTTCATTCAACATTATAATCACATTAAAACAGCCTAATAAATAATGATATAATTGTAAAATGTAAAAAATAAAATAAAATTTTACAAATAGAAAACACTTAATTACCTTAAAATGTGGAAAGAGTAGGAAAAATTTATTAAACAATAAAAAAATTATAAAAAACACACACAATATAAAAAATAACCAAATCATAACTCTTACAACCCAACCTTTGTTCCTCATCCCGTGTTTATAGAGTTAGATAACACCCACTAGAAAGTCACCAAGACCAATAGCAATTGCTGTGTTCCCCATTAATGACCCTCTCTCCCTCTCTCACAAACTCATCAACTTAAACCTGACTCTGTCACTCCTAAACTCACCTTAAACCTGACTCTCTCACTCCCAAATGATTTCTACCTAGGTGAAGAAGTTTAGGGTCGAGCATGCTAACGTTGAGCCACTTCTTACTTTTGAGACATTCCAGACGGTTTAGGACGAACATCCTCTCTATTCTTAATAAAATTAAAAACAATAAAATTATAAACTAAAAAAGATTACTACTAAAAATTAAAACTCAAAAAGATTTAAATTAAAAAGATTCAAACAAAAAATTAGTTAAAAATAACAAAAAAAAAAAGAAACAATTAATTAAAAATAACAATCAAACATACAATTAATTAAACAATCATACAATTAATTAATTAAAAATAACAAATAAAAAACAAAAAAAGTCTGCATCCTAGATCGCACAACCCAACCCACCTCAGGCAGGCTTTCCCCGACAGCGACACCCTGTCTACCGGCATGACCCCACCCTACCCTCTCTATCTCTTTCTCCCTCTCTGTCACACCTCTCCATCCTCACCCTTAACAAAAAGAGAAAAAGACATAGATGTAGAGAGAGAGAAAGAGAGGAATATAGGAGAGATGGGTGAGCTGGGGCCGCGCCAGCTAGTAGGCTGGGGCAAGATGGGGAGGGGTTGCAATCTACACCTCTTCTTCTTCCTTTTTCCCCTTTTTCTTGTTTTTGTTTTTAGTTTGGGACCTCTAGTCTAAGAACGGTGGGTCATGTTCTGATGACTTTGGGTTTCGATTCCCTAAACCACCTGTGGTAACTCAGTGAGTTGATGACTCCCTTAGTCAGCTCTCCCGATTACGGTATGTGACTTATGTACTTTTATAGTACGACCATGCAGATAAGCCGTTTTAATTGTATGTATATTGGATGGGTATGCCGTAAGTGTCCCAATGAATGTTCTTTCTCCCTACCGATTGATTGTAGGCCATGTAGGGAAGGTACCTTGGTACAAAGTAGAAGGGCCACTGATATACAAGTTTGCTCACCATTTATGCAGTTTGGCAAAGGTACGCGTGCATAAAATATTGTGGCATGCATGCTCATAGCATGCTCTAAATGTGTTACCGTGCAAACCTGTGAAATTATAATTGATTGATGAACTTATTAATTTGGGACATTTGGACTGCTGTTATAAACTCCAATTTGATATATTTATACTAGTGTTTGGCTAGCTTTTGTTAATTGAGCTAAAACCTGGAACTTGTGTGGTCACTTTTTGAGTCGGGTAAGCCAAGCAAGGATCCAGTGGTTTAGGTGATGCTCACCCCTACATACAATTTTGTAGGTTTAGCGCGATAGTTGTTCTAGTGAAACTTTTTTCCGACGAGACCCCAGCAACTTTTGTCATGTTGGAAGACACGAGTACAGGAGTTTCCTTTGTAAGTGAGTGAGTGCCGCTTCGAGCTTCTCAAGCCTTTATTTTATTTGTCACATTTTGGTTTTGGCTCATTTAGCTTTATTATTTTGGGATTCTCATTTTAAGAAAATTGCAAGACTATAATTAGGGGTGTGTTGGGTTAACCCGGTTGTTCCGTTGTAATTTAACCACTTTGACTTAGGTTGACTAGTTCACTACGATCCTAAAAGTTGTTAAATTGATTAGTGGACGTTTCGTGTGCTCTCTATTGGCTTGCTGTTCTCAGGGGTAGTTTGGTATTTTTAAGGCTTGTACTTTCTAAATAATGTGAAGTTGAGGCATCGGAAATGACTGTTACTTTCATGTTGTTTAGAAGGTATGCTGGCTGCCACGAGCTCAAATCCACTAGGCCTGGGTTTGGGGCGTGACACATGCTCTTATAGGTGTTATTGTTCTTTGACTCACCATCTCTTTATTCTTTATTACTGTTAGTCCTTGGAATTTGTCTGTTTGTGTGCCTGTATGCTTTTAATTTATTGTCTCTAGCATAAGCATAAACATGTTCCCTAAAAAACATCAATCTAGAAGTGAAAAAAGAAAAAATAATAATAATAGAACAATTAACAGAATCTCAAAGAGGAGCTCTTGAAAAATTGAATGTTTGTGTGTTGTTGCAACTATTTTTATTATATCATAGCTTATTGGCATCCTTGAGGATAATTGAATATATTCATATTGAGGATAATGTATTAATCCAAAATTTTGGAATTTTTTGTTAATGATTATAAGGCATTGATTCCAAATTTCAATCGTGAATTGTTTTGCAAAAGTTTTTTTCTGTTTTTTTGGGTACACCTAAAATTAGAGGCTCAATTTAGATTTTCGCTCCTTAGCCTTCCAAAAGTCAAGGCCGGCCTGGCGCCAAACATGGAAGCTAGGAGACGGTAAAGAGAGTAGAGGAAGAGGACGAATGTAACGGATATAAACCCTATTTACATGGGCCCTAAAAAAACGAAGAATCAATGTGAAGATCATGTATTTTATAACCCGAAGGATAAAAAACATAACGAACGAAATTATCTTTAGTAAATTGAGCAACAGAAAGAATATTTTGTGAAGAGATGGAATATGAAAGTAGACGTTTTTGTAATTAATAAGAGATGAAGGAAAAGTACTAGAACTGGCTATGTTAACAGAGTCACCATTACCCAGTAGAACGAAGCTATTACCATTAGGCATTAGTTGGAGTCGGGTTTTGAACAACTTGAGGAGTCATGTGATGGGTTGCACCAGTGTCGGGCTAGTGTACCTGTGCGAGCAGTGGGCTAGGCCATGCTGATTTGTAGAGCAAGTCGAGCACCATTGAGTGGGAGGGGCCTAAGGAGACCAGGTTCAAATGCCGACCAAGAGCGGCGACCTGCAGAGTTGTTCAAGAGTTTTTCCAAATGCATTGGTCGAATAAAGATTAATTTTGTTAGACCAAAAATGTTAAGGCTTATCTTGTTGTGTATTATTGTGTTAATTATGAAAACATCATTCTTCAAGGGTCCTAAAAGTACGTGAAGCATGAAGTGAATTTAGTTTTTGCAATATTGGACAACTACTTAATACTAATGTGTGCTTTTAATATTGGGAAGTCTAGTCTACTTAGTACTGATAAAGATAAAGTTTTCTTGGATGCATGTGTGGCTGAATAGTGGGAGCTTATTTTCGTTGATCATGACTTCGATAGCTCTATTGTTTTTTTCTGAAGAATTATTGTTTATTTCATTCTCATGTGCATTATCGTTAAACCCATTAAATCTCAACCATATGTTGATTAAACAAAAATGAAAAAAAAAAAAAAAGAATTGGAAGGACCGGACCCGTTTTCACCAGCCGGATACCCAAATCCGTTTTGTCTCTGCAAACGGCCCAGCCTGTTGTTTTGACCCTCTTTGACCCCCAGCCGGATCAGCCCATTTCCTCTTATAAAAAACCCATTTTTGGGACCCGAATACCCTCCGGACCCGGTTCGCCCCAGCTCTCTTTTCTCTCTTGTTTTGGCTGTTTTGTGAAGGTTTTCAATCTCACATTGGAAATTTAGTGAACCATCTCAACCCATCCTTGCCTATAAATACAAGGCCACCCCCTTCATTCATTCAGACCACCAAGTAGAGTTTGAACTTACTCACTCTAACTTTGGTAACTTCTCATTTTATGAACATTAAATTTACTCCCACTATAATTTGAAAATACTATTTTTGGGCTGAAATAAATTGCAAGCCAGAATGATCTTAAACATACAATAAATAAGAGTATAGTATTGCAATACTGCACAAACCAAATATTGAAATGAGAATAGTTCATTCACAGCCCCTTGAAATGAAAAACTAGCTTATGTCATCTCCTTACTGAAAAAGGTAGATGTCCATTTACATGCTATTGCCACTCGATCTGCTCGAGACTTCTTAAGTAAAGATGGTGCTGATGGTGTTGTGAGATTCATATTTATGGAGGGAGGAACAAGGTGCCTGATGGGGTTGTTTCCTTTGCTCAGTTTTTTTATGCTCTGCCTCTGTCTTGCCACATGCTGTTGTATTGTGTTGTATAGCTCTCTCTCGGACACACCATGTTGGTCCACATTGCTCCAATTCTGGGTATTTTTCGAGCCCCTTTAAATAATCACATTGCTCCAATTCATCACTTCATGTTACTCTCAAAACAAACAACGCAATTACGCATTTGATGTAAAGTTGACCTGTGTTGCAAAGTTGCAAACTTGTAAGAATATAATTGGATTTGGCAATGAAGTGTTAACATAATAGTTAGTGCAATTAAAGGGATCTAGCTTACCAATTTTCAAAATCAGTATGAGAACCAAACATACATGCATGACACGCACATACGAATTGCACATGAATCTAGACTCTGCCTGGTAAAAAAAGAAAACATTAAATCAACTTGAAAAGATATTTATATTTCTTGACCTCAAGAAAATAAGCTAATACAGAACATGGTGTGTTAGAAAAAAATTCAATCCAACATGAACATAAAACAAATGGTTTAACTTTAAAGTGTAAATCTTATCCAGATTGGATTATTTATTTTTTCTTAAGAGAAGTGAAAACTTATCCAGATTAGATTAAACAAGAGATAAATCAATGGGGTCAATGTGTGTGGTTTGATTTCAATCTCAATATTCTTGATTAGATGCAATTAATCTTATTTTAAGAATTTTATTGTCCACCAAAGTGCTACAGTGAAACATTGTGCTTTGCATGAAATAGATAATTGCGGTTAGTTTACATATGAATGCTGGAACCTGCTCTGAAATTAATTGGATTAGTAATGTAAGTAAAAATCATGAGATCAGAATAAGGTGTACAATATGAAAGGTAGAGTATTTATCATGAATTGCATTATCTACAAAGAAATAAGTAACTAAGTAAGTACCTGCAAACTGCAGTACACTATGTAATGCACACCAGTTCTTCTCTTCAAGTTATAAGCTCTTGAAAACCTACAAATCAAGCCAATATAACAGTTGACCAAAAAAATAGTCAATATATTGGAAAATTAACACACACAAAAATATCAAATAGAGACTAGAGAAAAGCACAATGCACCCAGAAAAAAACAATTTCAAATTAAATTAACTAATCAAACAAGAATACCATAAGAGAAGTGGAGGTGGTAGTGATCGAAAAACTACGAATGCAACTGAGACACTCCTCTTAGCACATCCTCACATAGGTTGAGTGATAACAGTCTCTTACTTTGTTGTTAAAAGTGATAAAATCATATATATTCTCTGGCCTGGCAAAGCTTTCACTCCAGCAAATCAGTGTGGTTCTGAAGTTGTTCAAACTAATTCCAAAAGCTGCCAATTTTTCAAATTACAAGAAATGAGCTAACACAAACACACATACAAGAGAAGAGAGTCAATAAGAACAGTGATGCTTAAGATATAAATATCATTTGGTTGTTGCAAGCATATAATACCAACAAATTTAGTAGGAAACCACTTTTATACTTGGAGATGACGAACGCCCTGAAAATTGTAGCTTTAAAATGTACATGTTTGCATCAATCACATGGTGAAACAGAGACTGAATGACTGCATTTCTTAATTTCCTTCTTCTTTGTCACTTCACCATCTTTGTTCTATACAATTTTACAAGCAACTCTTGCACCCGCAAATTGTAATTAAATCCTTGTTCTCTTTCTCTCTCACAGACACACATACTCTCTCTCTCTCTCTCTCTCTCTCTCTCTCTCTCTCTCTCTCTCTCTCCCCCTCCTCTCATCTCCTATCACAGCCTACCCAACCGAAAAAAAAAAAATAGAAATACTGAAATTAACAGATAAACATAATTTTCATATAGACTAAAAATTACATTAGATAAGTGGTCTACCGTGAAGTGTGATAATGAACCCACAGATACCAAAAATAATTGCCAGTTATCTGTGCCATAACAAACATGTCCAACATGCTTTAAGAAAAAATTATTAAGCGTTGTAACAACATTCTCTGAATCATGCAAGAGCTTAAATTAGAAAGGAACTTGATATCAAAATAGGAGGCTAGCTAGCTTGAGTACAACAAAAACATTTGTATTTTATTTAACAAAATCAACAGAACATATACAGGGAAAAAAAAAATCTCAAATGATAAGGACTTGAGCTAAACCTGTGAATACATACAAGTGAGTATGTAAATAGGAAAATAATTTTTGTGAATAATTGGAACAAAAGATGCGATTACCTGATTTCTGCAATAATGTGGGTACACAACAGTCCATCAAATACGACTTGGTAACGTTGTTGAAGGCATATACGACTTGGGACAATGGGACAATGTACTCATCCGCACATCTTGAAGAATGTCTAATTGCGGTAGTTTGGTGTTTCATTCACTATCTGTTTAGTCAAATACTGAAGAAAGAAAAAAAAAAATATAAGGATAACCAAGTTTCTTTTTTAGAAATGCTTCAAAAACCAGCTATTTTTACAGTAATAGTCGCACACTGCTTTGAAATGTTTGGTAGTGGGAATGAAATTTCTGTCAAGGGAATCTGCTAATTAAAGTACAACAAGACATGCACAAAATTGAACAAATCATGAATAATTGATTTGAGAAAAACAAAATACCTCTAATATTTGGTATGTGAGAAATCTTGTGCCATTCTGGGCCACTCTCCTTGGTGCATCTTTCCTTTAGACGGGGACAATTATAAATACGTAGATATTCTATCTTGGTGAGGCTTTTCATAGCTTTAGGGAGATACATCAAATGCTCACAATTCATAATTTCCAGAGTGGTAAGTGACGTAAGGTTACCCAACCACTTTGGAAAAGCCTCCACCCCGTTAAAAGATATTATAGTCAAAGATGTTAGAGAAGTGAAGTGTTGAATTTGTTCAGGCAGAGATTTGAGCTTAGGCCACCCACACAATGTTAATCTTGTAAGTTGTGGTATAACCTGAAAATCAGGAAAAGAATCCAGCTCCTCCAAGAACCCACCAATAGACATTTTAGACAAATGAGTGAGACAGTGTAGCTCCGTTGGCAAATATTGTAATTTCTCACACTCGTTTATAGTGAGAGAAGAAAGAGATTGGAAACTGGATATGTCTTCTGCCACTGATATCAAATTGCCACAGGCAGTGATTGACAACTTCTCAAGGGATGTGCGGGATGGTAGCCCACTCGGCAGACTTGTCAATCCATCACAATTTTCAATAAACAACTCACGAAGGGATGTGAAGTTGTATAAATTGGGAATACTCTCTGGAGTAAGGAAATCACTTATTGACAACCTCTTAAAAGAAACGGGGATTTGCAAAAGTCTTAAATTTGGACAATCCCTGACCCTCAGAGAACGAAGGGATGTCAGGCTCTGAATTGAAATGCATGAAATTAGCTTAGGGCACTTAACTATACTCAAATCCTGAAGAGAGGTATAATACTCAACACTCGGAAGGCTTGAAAGTTCAGCACAGTCTTCAATTTCCAAATTGCGTAGGGATGGGAGGACGTGTGAAATTGGAATGGCTGTGAGATTGGGGAAACCACATATTGTCAACCTCTGAAGAGATAAAAGGCCTTGTATTATTGGAAATGACGTCAGATTAAAGCACCGTCTTATTTCCAATGTGTGAAGAGAGGTACAGTGTTGTAATTGGAGGCTTGATAGTTTCTCACAATTCTGAATACGCAATTTGCGGAGAGATGGGATGCCCTGTGTAATTGGAATGAACTCTAGACTATGGCAGCCATATATAGTCAAGTCCTCAAGAGGGAGTGTGTGTAGCCCATCAGGTAAATGCCTCAGCTTCGTACAATTAAAAATACACAGCAACTGAAGATTCTGGTTGTTTCCAAACATCCTTTCAGGCAAACAAGTAAGCTCCTTTACATTATATATATAGAGGGAAGTGAGAGTGGTTAGTTGACTGCTTATAATATTTTCTAGTGGCATGGCGCTGTCAATATTAATTACGGTCAACTCCTTGAGAGATGGAAAATGACTGGTGGGTGCATTTCTCAATTGGCTACAATACTCGATAGACAACTCCTCAAGACAGGGAAACACAATTACATTTTTTGGTGCTTCCATCCATTCACTTAGCATTCTGCACTCAATGATACTTAAGGTTTTCAATGCTGGAAACAAAGTCTCATTCCTTGTGGTAGTAGCGGCTGCCGTACCATAAACATGGTGATAGCCATAAAACTCTGATCCCACGCATTTTAGCTTAGGCATATTGTAAATCCTAAGATGTCTAAGATTTGGTAAATGTCCAAGCATTGGAATTTCTTCACATTCCATGCAACCGGATAAGTCAATCTCTTTCAAATTGAGTGGCAGCCCATTCATCATCCATGATGCAAATTTAGCACCCATGAAGTTTTCAATCTTTAAGCTTTCCAAATTACAGTGCGGTTGGAGACCTTCTAATACAGCTTCATCATTGTTTCTGCTTTCCAATGAAAACTCCCATTCAAATATTAACTCGCGTATGTTTTCTTTCCCCACTAAATTTGCTTTCTGTGCTTCTTCTCCATCTCTCACAAGTTGCAAATTTTTTATTGTTAATTCACCTGCCAATTCACTTAAGCCACCCAGATCCTCAACTCCAGGACTCTTTTCCCCACCCAGAATATAGTAATGAAATGTTTGCAAATGACTCAATTTCTTTATCCTGAATGGAATTTTGTCATCCCTATCAAAATAAACATGCCTCAAGTTGATCAAATTTTCCAATTCCTTTGGAAACTTTCTAAGAAACATATTATTGTGCATTCTTAATGTCTGTAGATTATATAGTTGACCAACAGATTTGGGGAGTGCTTTGATTCTTGTTCTGGAAACATCCAGGTACCTCAAGTGTCTCAAATCACCGATTGCAATTGGCAATACCTCCATATCCGCCTTATATAAATTTAAGACGCGCAAAGCTTTAAACCTTGGGAAGAGGCTATTAGGGATCTTTTCATCATCATTCAAAAACAGTGAGCGCAATCTTCTAACACTTGTTTTTTGCATTATTTCTAATATTGAAATCCGTGCAACATGTCGAATCTCAAGTGTATCATCATTATCATTCTTATTCATGTCTGGCGTCAAGCTCTCAGATTTGGATACTTCTTCAGCAAGATCATGCACAAGATCATGCATCTTGCAACTGGTAACATAGCCAAACTCATCTTTTGTAGCATCTTGAAATAAGGAGTTTTGCAATAAAATATGAAAATATATGTTGCCTATATCCTCCATCTTTTGATTGCTCTTTTCAGGAGAAGGGTGGAGCAATCCTTGAGCCATCCAAAGTTGGATCAAGTTCTCTCTTTCAATTTCAAAATCTTTCTGGTACATTGAACAATATGCAAAGCACTGCTTCAAATATGGTGATTTTAGATTATCAAAACTCAACTTCAAAACTGACATGACTCTCTTCTCTTGATCTTCTTGTAAGTTCCATAGTCTATTTTCTTTAATTGACATCCATTCATTTGTAGTAGTTTTAGAACGCAACAAGCTTCCCAAAACCTATTGGTACATTAATTAGTTAAAAATATATAGATATTTAATAATGAATAGGTGAACATTAGCAATAGTAACAAAGCAAAAATAGTAGTTTAATATGCCATGTTGACTATATTTCAACAAATATTCTTTAGCAATGCTAAGAGCAATAGTGATCTCCATATATGTTTTCCATTAGGCTAGGGATTTTTTTTTTCAAAAACTTTGTTAGAGTCATACTGGGGTTTAAAAAGAATTATTATTAAGTAACTTGTAGTCATGCATAGCTTGTGATAATAGTGGGTTGTAGAATCAACTTATTCCGATCCCCAACTGTTTTTTCTTGTACAAACTTTGTTAATTAGAGTTATACGGGTGTTTATTAAACAACTAGTATACAGTCATGCATGGCATAAAACAAAGAAAAGAAATTAAAGATAAGAAGAAGAGAAAATATATATATATATATATATTTCAAGTAACTTGAGGATTGCAGCTTTCTTAATAACAAATAAGAAT
>QANT01000307.1:0-12380 GCA_003254885.1 Purshia tridentata
TGTACACATGTCAACTTATATTAGCAAAAAATAGCCACAATGCCCATGTAGGTGACACATCACCAATTTTTTAAATATGAAAATTTTTTATTCATTTTTTGTTGCCTAAGTGGACAAAATAGGATGAATTGACAAAATTGCCCTTGCCACGTCATTAATTTGACGATTAAGTGAGACATATAAAAGAGTTATGAGGGATAAAGTGGAACACAATAAATTATAAGGAATAAAGTGAGACAATTATGTAATTACAAGGGGTAAAATAGATAATAAGCCAAAAAAAAAGAAAGGGGTGCGCACGCCTGCAGAGAAAAAAAAGGCGAATGAGACAAACATCATGGCACCAAGTTCCAACTTGCTGCATGTGCATGCATCACACATATTCAATTTGAATTTTGAATCAGTTAACATTGTATTTAAGTATACTGATGTCATAAATCAATATTTAAGTATTAATATTAATATACTTAGATATATATTTAAGTCTATTCATATTAATATATGGCATCACACATTTAGTGATGTAATTTCATAAAATTAATATTAATATAATATTTGGTGTCCATGTGGCTAAGAGCCTTCACAGCCCAGGCACAACGATGTAATTATCAGGGGTGCGCTCTACCACTGAGCTAATGCCTCCCGCTGGGGGGCTGTTATGCCAAAAGCGAGAAAAACCCCATCCTTCTCTTTCCTTTTTTACGCCCCCACGTCGCTAACACTACATTTTTTGTGAACACTTGCTACCCAAAAGACCTCTTGGTCTTAGAAAAAAATAAATTTCCCTCTGTAATATAAATTTTAGAAAAATGATAGAATTTTCGTAAGCCTCGGAAGAATTCCCTCTAAAACAGGTTTTTAGTAATTTTCAAAATATTTTTTAAACATCCAAGACTTTACAAAAATTTTAAAATTTTAATAGGGGGAAATTTATTTTAATTTTCTTGAAATAAATTTGGACTTCCCAAATATAATGTGCTCTGTAGGCAAATACTGTTAAAAAAATACTCCACCAAATTAATTAAGTAGTTATATACTCATATGACTCACGAAAAATTTCTACTGACTTGTCTTGACTAGTTTTAATTTACTATAAAGTCAACTTACCAATTTATCATATGAGAAGTTTCTAAAAAATCATTTAAAATTTTCATAGTTTGATATCAATTTTTGTTGTTTTTGTCTAAATCTTAGTGAAATAAAAATTTGGTCGAAATTTTCATCGAAATTTCCAACGAAATCGAAAGTCAACACTTAACATCTCTTTGTTTTCTGGTAATGGTAATCTATATCAGTTGAAAACTTGAAACTGACCAAGTTGGCCACAAAAGAATTAATTCTTTAATTAGGCCCGGGCTAATTTGCCTCCCCCAGTCTACCAATTAAATAATGCGAAGAGCTCCTCCACAATTTTTGAGGTCTTTAAGTCTTTTAACTGATGTCAGAGACCAAGAAAACAACATAATTTGTGGCCTTGCAAACAGACAACTTCCTGCATTACCTCTTAGAAATAGATTTGTAGGTGATTAAGTAAATGTGTGATAGAGACATGCTAATTGTTAAATAGCAAAGAAAATCTCAATTCTGATGTAAGTATTGTGTGCGTACCAGCTGGTTCAAATATATTGACCAAACCTCTTCTCTGTTGGTGATGGCCACATCAGCTATTCTTGCAACACAAGTTTTTCTCTTAGCAAGAACTAAGAACAGAGAAAAGAGGGGGTAAAAGAATTGACCATTGACCAAGCCAAAGGCCCAATAGACTACATAGGATTACTGGATAGGTCATAATTGTATTGGGCCTTGGGCTTCTGGCAGTAGACCCAGGCCGACCCAAAAAGGTTAGAGGCAGAGATGGAGAATGGAGACCCTTCCGCCCATTGCTCCTTTATCTGCTAAAGCATCTAAACACTGGCTGTGACTTGATGATGGATGTTCAACACTTCATCTTTGAACAACCATAAACGACCCAGCAGGGAGTTGGTTATAGCAAAGCTGAGCTTAGCCAGTAGTAGTAGCTAGGGCACAGCAGCCATGGCGTCTCTCTCTAAACCGCCCCCACTTTTCTACCAACACACAAACTCCCTCACTCTCCACCACTGTCCTGTAACTCTATCCTTCCCTTCCTCCAAAACGACGTCTCTTCGTGCGCGTCTCTGCGCTTTGAAAACCGGGGCGGACGGGGGCAGCAGGATCGGGAGGCACGAATCGGACGGCCCGGAATTGCTGCGGAAGCCGGTGGTGGCGTCGGAGAAGGACGTGGACATGGGTGGAATTTCGGAGGAAGATGGAGGAGGAGATGGGGACAAATGGGTCGATTGGGAAGATAAGATTTTGGAAGACACGGTGCCTCTGGTTGGGTTCGTGAGGATGATTCTTCATTCTGGCAAGTATGAGAGCGGAGATAGATTGAGTCCTGAGCATGAAAAGACTGTTCTTGAAAGGTTGCTTCCATTTCATCCTGAAGCTGCTAAGAAGATCGGTTGCGGAATTGACTATGTCACAGTAAATTATTAAACCATCTTATCTGAATTGAATTGGGTTTTTATTGTTGTTGTTGTTGTGATTATAAAGTGATAAGTAAGCAACCCTTTTGAACTCCATGGACATGGAGCTTGTTTACACTTCTGGGTGTCAAAGAGTGCACAGTTTGGTGCCAATTACAATTATTGGGTATTGGTCTTAATGCTTAAAATCTTCTTACAAATTTTCTAGTGGCCTATCATGATGTGAATTGCCCATTTTCTATTTCATTCCTGTGGTTTACCAGAGAAGATTTAAGCAGCCTGCAAAACGTAAATACTATCTATTTGGATGTGCCTGCTACTGGATGACTACTACTATGTCATTGTCATGCAGTAAATTTTGCAGTTAAATAATCTGTTTTGATATTTTCTGTTTTGTAATTGATTAGACTTCATTGCTTTCAAGTTTCAACAACCTTTTTATTCGGAGGGACAAGTTTCAACCACTTTTGTCGTTTAAATTTACTCAACTCTCTTAGGCTCATTCAGTATCATCTGTCTTTTCTTTTTCCTTCTAGGTGTTCTGTATAATACTTCTTTGTTCATTTTTTTGTTTGCATGGTCTACAAGAACTTGAGGCTTATGTAGCATAGGCATGTAATCTTGGTACTCCATCACCAGATATGCATTTTAGATAGGGGGTGCTATTTGCACTCCCCCTTTGAACACCAGCATTCCAGTGCAGGAGGGGGTTGCTTTAGATATCTAGTTATCCGTATTGTTTCTGATATGAGCTTAGAATGTTGAATACCTGTTAATCCATGCCTAGAATCTTGAAAGGATCCTACTTCATTGAGAATTTAGTGTTGCATGAAATGTTACCTTCACCAACATGCTACCAAAATGATGGCACCTGACTTCAGGGGCACTCATGTTTGAATTTTAAAACCAAATATGAAAATCTTCTTTTGCATTCAATACCTTTTCAAGTGTGAGTAATTTTGGTTTTTCTCAAGCATACAATATTTGTATTACAAGTGAGTCTGATTCCTACATGACACATTTTTCTCTTTTTGGTTTGACAGGTTGGTTATCATCCTGATTTTGAGAGCTCAAGATGTTTGTTCATTGTCCAAAAGGATGGAACGTTGGTTGACTTTTCTTATTGGAAATGCATAAAAGGGCTGATTAGGAAGAACTATCCTTTATATGCAGACAGCTTCATTCTCAGACATTTCCGAAAACGTAGACGCGGTTTATGAAGCTAGAATTGTCAAATCATCTGACTTTGTATAACTGTATGTTAAGAAAAAATTTCATCCATTATGTATTGTTTGTTATATGTCATTTTTAAGCGTTAGAATAAGATGTCAAGATGTCGGAAAATAGTAGTAGATAATGAAAATTCTTTCAAGGTACATGCAACTTCTATAGTAAATATATTAAATATAGTAACGAATGCTGTGGAACAAAATTGCAGTTGAACTTGTTATTACTCACTCCAGAAACTTGTATTTTCAAAATTCTGCATATATTATCAACTCATTCTTAAGTGGGTTCATTTTTTTCTTGCTTGGCTCCCCCGGATTCTCAATTTGAGGGAACAGGGAAGAGACCCTTTCTAGTGTCTGGTTTTCACTTTTGGGTTATGGATGCCCTAGAGAGAATCTTTCTGTGCATGTGTTCCTGTCGTGTATGAACTATGAAATAGTCTTGGTTAAGTTGGACCTAGACCTAGCTAGTCATGCTAAACTTGTCCAAGTGATTGGTAAAGCTAGTGACTAGAGTGCAAGACCGGGTCACTACTTTCTTCATTTTCGTTCGTTCCCAATTCAGCAACAAGGGGACCACGCATGTAACTAGAGGACCCAGAAAGTCATACGAGCTTAAAGCCTACCTAAACCTTTGTCACTGCCAAGCAAACAGAGCTTATTGTGACTGTGCACATGACATGGTGTAAATGTCATCTTCTCTCTCTGGTCCTTGTATATACGTTCCCCTTTTGTGAGGAATTTTCAATTATTGCTCATTACTGAGTGCTGTGTAGACATCCATTTGGATTTGAGTAGTGCCTGTGTTTGATAGGACTAAATATGTATGCATTATGCAAAGCAATACCTACTAAAGCCACTAGTAACTGAGAATGCTCGTCAAAATTGTGGTTTTGTTTTGGGAACGTGGCGCCATATCATGAACAAATATAATGGGCATGGCCAGAGTCCTCATCGCACTCAACACCATCCCATGAGCAGCAATTACTCCTCTCATGATCTCCTGCTTGCGTATTCCAAGACTCAACCTTTGGATAAGCAAAAGGATCTTCAGAATTAAGCAGACTTGTCTATGGTGAAGCTCTGCTTGAATTGCAACAAGCCAGAGCGTTCATCAACAAATGAAAAACAGTACTCGGTAGCATTAGTAAAACAAGAAAATAAAGCACACAAAAATAGTTACAGCAGGACGATCCCATTCCCATGAATCCAATTACAAATTACACTCCTTTTTCAAATATCAGGGGATGTAAAATTACAAAATAAAAAGATGAGTGGTGAATGGTGATAAATTAGAGTTGAAAAATTCACTCAACTCAATTCGTCGGCATTGTCCTTCACGTTGGATTGTTTCATGACTTAATAGAAGTCTCTTTAATTTTCTCCTTCCAAATTTCAATCTAGCTCTGTCCCACCAAGACTATAAGCCTTGAACCATATTCTTTCTCCATGGAGACTGCATTCTCAACTGATACAGTTTGAATGGAGAATTGGACTGAATATAAAGGAGGTCTGAAATTAAAATTTTGGTTTAAATAAAGAAAAAAAGGGGTCAAAATTTAGGTGGATAAATAAAAAACTAAATTAAAATAGCAGCCAAGGGGTTTAATTAAGGCAATAGTTGAACAATGGAGGGCACATGCTTCACAACTTTTTGTCCATTTGCTTTGGTTTCAATCTTAGAGTGGCAGCAACTGTGATATGATGGATAAACTTTGGAAAGCATGAGCTGCATATATAGTCTAAATCATGCGCACCATGTCCATGTAAATCTCTTCCTTACCCAAAAAGAATCATAGTGAATATATGCTTTGTATGCGGATATTTCCAAGTATCAATTGTTGTTTGCATCCATGGATTAGTCCACAAGCAAAACCCCACCCATATCATCCGCATCTTCACTTGAAAGTCCACCATACAAGACAAAATTCGTGCTTTTTTTGGCTTTTCATACCTTATTTGGACCTTCAGTTGAAAAGGACTAGCTCTAACATCATGAATTACAATGGATTTAAAAGGGTTTGTTTTTTTTCTTTAATAAAGTTTGATTAAAGCAGCCAATATCCGTACAATAATATTCATGTTAAACTAATGGCTTCAAGCATTTGAAAGTCTAAAGACACCGGCCATTCAATAATTTATAGATGGTATGATCAGACACTCCGACTAGGTAGTCAAATTCACGAGCTTCTATTAGGTTCCATGCTTTCTTCATTTGCCCAAATTTAATACATGAAGGGTCTCTACCAACCAATTATAGCCATACAACTTTCTAAATTGCGTATGTTGCCGTATAAAGATCAAATTAAATCTATTAAATTAATTTTTATATGGTCATTGTTCATATACAAGAATATATACTTCCAAGTTTTATACCATACGATATATATATATTTTTAATAAATTTCAAATAACTTACATAAATAATGTTATTCTGACTTTGGGGTTGGTGGAGTGTAGTTATCTTTCTAAACTTGTTTAGTATATATGATGGTAGTAGCTGCCCCGCTGGGTCTTCTAATTTCTCTTTCCCATGTTAACTTGTTTGGATTCTTGTCTGCTTAGATTATTAACTCAAGGACATGTCAACTTGTGATTGCTTAAGCACTTCAAAATTAATTAATCATAATTAATATCTTTCATGGGCATCTTAGCTGAACACCTAAGTTGATTATCACTCTGTGCCATATCATTTACTTCAAAGAATTCTAATACATGTGTTGTTACACAAATTAGATCAGTGGTGGGTTACATAAATACACAATGAACATGAAATATATAGTGGTTCACCACAATTCATGTGATCGGGCTATGTCTACTTGGTCTTTGAGTTCTTATTATGAATAAATGTGTTACATTGTACAAAGAGAGCACAAGAGTTCTAGAGAAAAAATAAGAGTTAGGTCTAAAGATGAGAGAGTGAAAAAATAAGGGAGAGATGACAGATCATTTTCTATATGAGTAAGGGTCTCTATTTATAGATGATAAAGAGTTTTTCCCTTACAATTGCCCAAATGTAAGATTTTTATATAAATAAAGCCCATTGAGGTCCAGTATAACATAGAAGGCCAATACAACATAAATATTCAAATAAAATATAGATATCCAATTAATGGTTCCGACGCTACATTGGTGAGTGTTCGTCTCATTATCCAGAGTAATTTTGTTCGGTGTATATACATGTATCAATAACACTTCGGTGTTCATTCGATTTTTTGGTGTTCATTCGATTTTTTGGTGGAACTAACACTTCAGTTTCTTCATTAGACTTCTGATAGCTTTGTAAGTCACTTTTTTACAAACTCTTATCCATATCCTTATCAAGGAATTAAGCCTCATTGTTTAGTTGCAATTCTCCACCAAAACTTTGACCCCTTCCCAGTTCCCCCACCAAGAAAACAATCCTTAATTAATTGGGATATCAAATATTGTAGCAGTGCGTTGTAGGCAGCCGACTTTTAATGACATTCATCCCTTCCTCCTTAGTTAAAAGCCTAAAAGGGTCACACACACACACAAAAAAAAAAAAAAACTAAAAGGGTCGTNAAAAAAAAAACCTAAAAGGGTCGTTTTTGTGCATCGATGATGCACAATATTATGTATGTAAATTGTAATCAACAAAATGGTTACGAGCCAAAAAATGGTTCTACAGTCTACTATATCGGGCATGCATACTATTATGTATGCAGTCAACAAAATAATCGTTTTAATGTTCATTAGGTCGAATTAATTTACCAATTCTATATGATATTATATTATGTGTGCGGGAAAAAAGTGTGAGTGGGTTTATAAATTAAGCCGACAAGCTTCATGCCCTAGAGTTGATGTGGCTCGAAAATATCTAAACCTTTGTCCTTATTCATGTCGGCTCATTGCTTTCACATGGAGTAAAAAAAGAAAAAAGAAATAAAATAAAATAAAAATTAGAAACAAAAGTTACAAAAGCCAGGGAGAGGGGTAAAAATGTCATTGAGGACCTTGTCGTCTTTTTCCTCCAATCCAACTGCACCTAAACGTGAGTGGACCATACACGTTTTTGTGTGAGCGTACTACACCCATGCCATGCGTACTAATTCTTATCCGACTCCCACCACTATAATTCATACCACGCCATCCGACCCTCCATTTGAAGAAAATTGGACGGTCAGGATGCTCCCAGATAGTACAATCGTATTGGCTGAATGTCACATCAGAGGCTCTCTACCCCATCCTGATTGGTCCACGCCTCCCATTATTAAACAATTAAATAATTGAAACAATGTAATGCCCCCACCTTCTCCACTCCTCGGTGTCTTAAAAACCACAAGAAATAGGCAAAGGGAAAACAGACACTTGGCGCTTCCACCACAGCCCTCAGAATTGGAACGCAGCCACCAGACAGACCACCAAGAAATTCCCAAAAATAGAAATAAGGTGAAAAACGGCATATATCTCTCTCTCTCTCACTCTCTGTTGGAATCTCCTTCCATTTTTGTTAATTTCCTCTTGAATTAGAATTTTTTTAAATTTTTTTATTACGGTTGATATAATTCCTCAGCTTCTAATTTCTACTCTCTTTTTTCTACTGATACGTCTTATGCTTCTTGGTCTCTATTTTGTTTTTGTTTTTTCTTTGGAGATTTTAAGTTGAACTTTAGATTTTTTTTGGTGTGTTTTGCATGCAAAAATTGAGCTTTGGTTCCTGAGTAGAAACCGAGTGATGTGAAATTGATTTGGCGTTAACTGAAGCCTCAACTTCAAATCTTCTCTCACTAAAGTTGAAGTATTTGTGATTCAAAACTCTGTTTTGTTTGGCTTGATAGTTGACAATGTCAATTTTTGTGAGCTCAAAACCACAAATGAAACTCTATTAGTAAACAGTGGTAGAAAATACACCTAAAATTTGACGAAACCTGATCCCACGTTTTCTGCTTTGTGATTTCCAGCTTTTCAGAGGCTGGGGTCTCTGTTTCGTTCAGATTTCGCAAAATGGGTACCAACATGAACTTCAAGGCCTTCATGACCGACCCACCGGCCGACGGCGGCGGAGGAGGCTGTAGGCCACCGGGAAACAACAACCCCTTAGCTAGGCAGACGTCGATCTATGCTCTGACGTTTGAGGAGTTACAGAACGCCATAGGAGGGCCAAGCAAGGACTTTGGGTCCATGAACATGGATGAGCTCTTGAAGAGCATCTGGAGCGCCGAAGAGACTCAGACCATGGCACCCTCTGGGGGCGGAGCCACCGGTCAAGATGGGTTTGGTAATGGTGCGGGTCTCCAGAGGCAGGGTTCGCTGACCCTGCCCAGGACGCTGAGCCAGAAGACAGTTGATGAGGTCTGGAGGAATCTGAACAAGGATGGGAGTGCTGCTGATGGGTCTAACGTGCCGCCGAGACAGCCGACCTTGGGAGAGGTGACTTTGGAGGAGTTCTTGGTCAGAGCTGGGGTTGTGAGAGAAGAACCCCAATTGGCTCCAAAGCCAGTTAGTAATGGTGCTAGTTATTTTGGTGAATTGTCTCGTTTGAATAATACAAGTGGGTTAGGATTTAGTTTTCAGCCAACGGATGGTAGTGTGGGGGTGATGGGGAATAGAATTTCCGAGAATAACAATCAAATTCCCAATCAGCCTTCCAATTTGCCATTGAATACTAATGGGGTCAGATCAAATCAGCAACAGCTACAGCAGCCCCAAATATATCCCAAGCAACCAACAGTGACCTACAATTCTCAGCTTGGTAGTCCTGGAATGAGGGGTGGGATGATGGGAATTGGTGATCAGGGTCTGAATGGTAGTCTGGTTCAGAGTCCAAGGCTGCAGGGTGGAGGAGGGATGGGAATGGTTGGATTGGGGGGTGGGAATGTTCGTGTGGCTGCGGGGTCTCCAGCGAACCAGTTGTCGTCTGATGGGGTTGGGAAGAATAATAGTACTGATACATCGTCTGTGTCACCAGTGCCTTATGTGTTTAATGGTGGTTTTAGGGGAAGGAAAGGCGGTGGGCCTGTGGAGAAGGTTGTTGAGAGAAGGCAGAGGAGGATGATTAAAAATAGAGAGTCTGCAGCCAGGTCAAGAGCTCGAAAACAGGTAACTATATCTTTGATTATTTACTGCTTTCTTAACCCTTAGGCATATAACAGTTCATTCATTATATAAGAGTGAATGATGGTATTCATCAATTCACTCATTATATAGTTGAATTCGACATGTGTGAGCAGCGTTTAGAATCTAAAATTGTTGATGATTCACATCTTAATAGTTATACTTCTCTAGACCTTTTTGGCTAAGGTGAAGTGTAGTATTTGTTCTTATCACTTTAACAGTTTTAAGTTATGGAGGAAAACTTGTGGTGGATGAAATTCAAGCTTTCATTTTGCCCCCGATAGAGTGACTAAAATCCAAGATGTAGAGTGTTGTTACGTACACTTTCAGCGCATGAAGTGGAAACATGCAAAACCTTATATACTATTCTCTTTTTATGTATTTAGTATTTGAAAAAAAAAAAGTTTATGTTACTTATTCTGGATAAGGTTTAAAAAGAAAAATATATAATGACACCAAGAATTGAACAAAATTCATCTTCTTGTCGCATTATCAGTTTTGCTGGCCATTGACATTCTGCTTTTATCATCTATTGACTTTTTGTATCCCAAAACTTCATGAAAGATTATGCGGCAGAATGGTAATGTGATAGCGATTCGACATGACAAGAGATGAAAGGTTTTGAGAAGTTACAGTCATGAGAAGTTTTAAGGATCCAGTTGGTTACAAGGTAATGGAACATTTGTTTTAAGGAACATAACATAAAGTCGTGTGTATAGTGCGTATAGTCCGAAAGTATCGTTAAAACTTTGAATAAGTTCCATACCTTAGACCTTAGTTCTGCTTTGAAATTGAACCACATGGGTAATGACCATAGTACTGTAATATACCATCTCATACTTTCGTAATGTTTCTCATGTTTTCTCTCTTGCGCTTGTGCCAGGCTTACACAATGGAATTGGAAGCAGAAGTTGCAAAACTAAAGGAGGAGAACCAAGAGTTGAAGAACAAACAGGTTTGTTTTGTTGTAGTGCACATAGTTGCTGCGCGCACAAATTTGTGGCTGTATTAAACTTACATTCCTGTGCTTGATCTTTCTTAACTGTCTATTTTTTGCTGCAGGCTGAAATGGTGGAAATGCAGAAGAATCAGGTACTTGATTATTCTTTTTTATCAATTGATAATATTAGGAATGATTTTCATGCATATCCTTTCCTGTGATATGTTTCTCCATTGTAGTACATGAATCATTCATGAGTAAGTGTGAAAGAATTAGTTCCACTTTTGTTTCCATGCACGTCAAACTAGCAAAGTATGGATTAAAATTTAAAAATGCTGCTTAACAATATAGTGTTGCGATCATAACTTGATAATTTGATGAATTAGTCTGAAATTTGATCATTTCACAGGACATGGAGATTGTGAATCTGCAGCGAGGTAAGAAACGATGCTTGAGACGAACGCAGACGGGTCCATGGTAAAGCGCAGGGATGGGGATTGTGATTCAGTGGCTGCATTGTATGGTAGGTGGCTGTACATATTTAAGGAGCACGTGTCTTCTGCTGTAGATGTTTTCTGAGAGGTTTAGTGTGATGTGGATTGATCTTGGATCAATTATCTTCGTATGCTTTCCTTCTAAATATTATGAGTAGGTAGGTGAGGGAAGCAAAATGTTGTGAGGGAGATATACGTACCCTTTGATACATATTCCAGTACATTAGTAAAACGTAATATTTTTACAGCTTATTGCGTGTGGTGCCTCTAAACGGTTTGTAAAATATTTCATTTTATTATCCTTTTTCTTTATATTATAATTTGAATTTTGGGATAATAAATATGTGAAATAATCAAGGAATTAAATTTTGAAAATTTTTTTGAAATTTTTTTTAAAATTTTTAAAATTATATCGAAATTCAAAACTAAATTTAAAAAGACTTCCCAGAGTCTTGGGGCAAGTTGGAGTCGATGTTGCAAACGATTGAGACTTTCATGGGCCATGCCCCATTGAGCATCTTTCACAAAAAGGTGGAACTCATATGTCATATGACCCACCTTTTTGTGAGAGATGCCCAATGGGGCATGTCTCATAAAAGCCTCTCTCGTTGTAGACTGCAATACTGTTACAGATTGTGAATTGTGCCGTCTGACTTTATTAAAATGCATTGGTCAAATCATTGGTTTTAACCTTAGTTCATATTTAACGGCCAAAAATAAAAATATTAGTCCATATTTATCAATCCTAATTTGTTTTTTGCATTTTTTGGTCTGAAATCTTAAATTATTCATCTCTTCTCTAATGTCACGAGTGTTAATTTATTTTGTTGACGCATTAGAAGGGAAATCCGCGATCTAACAGTTAAAGATGAACATTCTCAAAAAAAAAAAAAGAAGAAGAGTTAAAGATGAATGATGAAAGTTGGATTAAAGGGAAAATTAAAAGTAAAAAATTACATTTATTTGGGAGAAATCCCACAAAAGAAGACAAATCTAATTGAGGAAAAGTCACCCTCAGAAATAAAATGTCTACTCAACACTTTACCCAAAATAAAAAAAATGTCTACTCAACGTCGTATGTTTAAAAAGGACAGATGAAGTGACGAGCTTTTAGCATTCAGTTACACAGGCT